>PVJH01011048.1:7242-70797 GCA_004026705.1 Nesogale talazaci | reverse complement strand
GACGCAAAGTGACCTTGTAGGACTGAGTCGACCTATCTCTGTGGGTTTCCGAGACAGTAACAATTAGCAGGACCACACAGCCCCATCTTTCTCTCGTGGAGCAGCTGGAAGTTCCCAACTGGCTGCCTTTGCAGGGAGCAGCCATTCTGCCGTGAGAGGAGGCAGAGGAAATGTATGTGAAAGTCTGATTATTGCCTTAAGATTGAACATAATCGTGGGACTTCACAAGCACCTTAAAATACCAGCATGAGTAGAGGAGTAAATAAATATATGACCGTTTGAGGTAACCATGGAAAAATCAAGTTTCTGAAAAGAGGTGGTTTCTAAAATTATTGATAGATTAAGAGAAAAAAACAATCTAGGTAATAGTTAATTTTGTTAAGTATGTAATCATAGACATAAACGCAAACTGAGTTTATGGGAGATTTTTATTTTCTTTCCAATAACTCTGGCTTATTTCTAAATTTTACCCCATGACTGTGTATTTCTGTTACAAAAGAAAAAAGCAGGAGAGGGACAAACACTTTTCCAAGGAAAGGAACAAAGCCCCTTCAAGGCTCATATGATGGATGGGCTGGACAGATCAGGGGCTGTCTGCAGATTAATAAACTCAGTTGCTATTTTTCCTAGTGTCCCCGAGAATTGTTTGGGGTTTGGTTCAGACTTGCCAAACACATAGGAGTTCAAGATCCCTTCCAAGAGATTATTGTTTGATTAGGGGCCATCAAGTCCGTCCCAACTCCAAGGGACTCCGTGTACAGCGGAATGGAGCCCTGCTGGACCCTGTGCCGTCCTCCCAACCACTATGGGGGAGCCCAGGGCTGGGGGCACTATGTTAACCCATCTTCTCTAGAGTCTTCCTCCTTTCTTCTGACCTGCTCCTTTCCCAAGCATGACATCCTTCTCCAGGAACTGGCCTCTCCTGAAAACAAACCCACAGGCATGAGGTGGCTTCTCCTCCTTCTCCCTTCTAAGGATTCTGGCTGAACGTCTTTCAAGACTTATTTGTTTGTTTTTTTGACAGTCCATGACACTTTGAATATTCTTCACCAGCACAACAATTCAAATGCTTCGATTCTTCTTTGGCCTTCCTTATTCAATGTCCAACTTTCACACGCATATGAGACCACTGAAATACCATGTCTTGAGTCAGGCACACCTTTGCCCTCAAGGTCGCATCCTTTCTCTTCAACACTCGAACAGGATCTGGGGCAGCAGATTTGCCCACTGCAGTTTATCTTTTGACTGTTGCTCCCAAGAGCAGTCTGTAGATCCAAGCAAGATAAACTCCCTGACAACTGCAGGGTTTTCTCCATTTCTTATAATGTTACCCCGTGGTCCAGTCGTGAGCATTTTGGTTTTCACTACACTGAGCTGTAACCCAAGCTGAAAACTGTAGTCCTTGATCTTCATTGGTCAGTGTTTCAAGTCCCCTTTGCGCCCAAGAAATCACTTCACGGGTTGTTAATTAGCCTTCCTCTGATCCTGGTTCCCTGTTCATCAGGGAGGCCAACTTCTCCAATTATGTGCTCAGCAAACAGAATGAAGAAGGGGAAAAGATCTCACTCTGTCACTTAAAAGGGACCTACATAGTGAGCTATGCTTCCTCCTCAGCTAAAGAAAGCTCACTGTCTACAGAACCGAGATAACTCTCCGCGGTCAGGCTTCCCCTCCCTGTCTGAGATGCAGGTCATCAAACTTCTCCATTGCACCTTTTTTCTAGACTTCCCTCAGTTTTTCTTTGTTTTTTATTTCATCAAGTTCTTGGGGTCTTATCACACTCCATACATGCACCCATTGTGTCAAGCACATTTGTACATTTGTTGTCGTCATCATTTTCAAAACATTTTCTTTCTACTTGAGCCTTTTATATCAGCTCTTCATTTTTTCTCCCTCCCCACACTCCTACCTCGTGAACCCTTGAAAAATGATAAATTATTAATATTTTCATATCTTACACTGTATTCTGTCTCCTTTCACCCATGATTCTGTTGTTTGTCATCCTAGGTGAGGGGGGGTGGAGTATTATATGTCGATAATGGCAACTGGTTCCCTCTTTCTCCCCTCTACCAGTTTATAGTTGCTAAGGCAACTACACAGCCCACATTCCCAGAAGGTTCCAGCACTGGAACTGTTTTCAAAGTTGTTTCCCTTAACAAATTAATGCTGAGGTTGACCTCTTTCTGGAATGCCAGGTGGTACATGCAGTTAGCATGCCAGTGGCTTTCAATGTTGGAGACACCCCACCCACCCAACTGTGCCTCTGAGGAAAGGCTTAGCAGTGATCTACTTTGGAAAGATTACAGCCTGGCAAGCCCTAGGAAGTACAGTTCTATTCTGACCCTCTTGGGGTCGTTAGGAATCGGATAGAGGGTAACAGTTATGGCCCTCTTCTAAGGATCTCTGCTTGCAGACAGGTGGCTTTCAGACACCATCCCCCAGTCAGTCTCCATATAGACAGAGGCTCTCTGGGAAGACCTTGCTCAAAGCCGATGCCCTCTGTGTCCTGTGAATCTCCCTTCCTCTCAGAAGCCAGGCATCTCTAGCCTGGGGCCCTTAGGCTAACCTCAGATGTTCATTTATATCTGCTTTGCAGATGGTTTGAAAATCTGTACTCTAGATATTTTAGCTCATAATGATATGGTAATGTCCTTCACTGTGCTGTGACCAGGTTTCTGATGAGAAGCCAGTTTAAATGATTGATAAAGATCATGTGCCACCATCACAAAGGGCTTTCTGGGGCTGAGCCCCAATGGTGTAAGTGGTTGAGTGCGGGACTGCGGCCCGCGGGCTTGGCGGTTCAAATCCAGCAGCGGCTCTCAGGAGCAGCACTGGGTAGCTCCCACGACCACCAGAGGCAGTGATTGCCCCCCCCCCTAAAAAAAGGGGACCTTCTGGCTGGAAGAAGTAATTCTGTGACATAAGGGATGTTTCAGAAAGGAAACATATGCTCCTGGAAGCACATTCGACTTCATCCACATATTTAAAGTAGCTAGTGAGCCTCCTTCCCACTTGCCATACCCATCTGTGCCCACAGCTGATCTTGTCCCTTCATCTCATCGACTTTGGGCATGTTGTCAGGAGAGACCAGTCTCTGGGGAAGGAGACCGGGCTTGGTACAGGAGAGGGGCCGCAAAAAAGAGGATGCTCTCGATGAGGTGGGCTGGCAGCGTGGCTGCAACAATGGTCCAGACGCAGAGCTTGTGAGGAAGGTGTGGGCCAGGCAGTGTTCGTTCTCTTGGGCATTTGAGTAGCACCGAGCACCACCGCCACCACCATGTTCCTACACACACACCCCTGGTCATTCTACTTGTTTGTGTGGGGGGCTGTGCGGCAGCGGTGGTGTCTTAAGTAGAACCGAAGTGCATCTGCTCTTCTGCAGGTTGCTCATGCCCCTTTACAGTTTAACCTCTGGACCTAAGTGGGCAGCTGAGATTCCGATTTTCCCGTGGCTCCTCCCTCGCTGCCTTTCTGGAATTCAGCTCCTTCCCCTGTCCAATGGTCATGGTCATGGGTCCCGCCTTGGAAAGCTGGTGTGAGCAATGTAACAATGTAACGAAGGCCACCTTTGTCACCTGCGTAAAGCTGGGAGTGTCCGCACACTTGTAGTCATGGCAGAAGCACCCAGAGTCCTTTCATCACATCGCTTTACTTGGGATGGTGAATTTTTTAAAAAGCCTTCGCCTCCTTGACTTTCCTCCACACAAGACGTGCCTGCTTTGCACTCGGGTATAAAGGCAGTGCCCGCCCAGCTCGGAAAGATTCGGTGCGGGAATCCCAGCTGCAGTCGGCGTTCAGCATCGGGCTGGGGATCGTTGGTGGGAGGTGAGAGATGGCTCTGAGATGTCCTTCTCTCCCCAGCAAATCGCCATTGCTCGGGAAGGCGACCTGCTGACCAAGGAGCGGCTGTGCTGTGGGCTGTCCATGTTCGAGGTCATCCTGACGCGCATCCGCAGCTACCTGCAGGACCCCATCTGGCGGGGGCCGCCGCCCACCAATGGCGTCATGCATGTGGACGAGTGCGTGGAGTTCCACCGGCTGTGGAGTGCCATGCAGTTCGTCTATTGCATCCCCGTGGGCACCAACGAGTTCACGGCAGAGTGAGTACTCTGGCCAGGGATCACCTGGCAGGGCAGGTAGGCAGGGCAGGTGTCCTGTGATTTATCGAGCACATCATGGGTGCAGGATTCTGGGGAGCAGCAGTGCAGAGCCAGTGGCATGTGGGTGCACGCTCTGTGGTGTGCAGCTGTGTGAGACTGGAAAGTGGTCCTGACCGAATAGCAGGAAGGGCCCTTAGCAGCCTTTGCATGCACCTGGTCATCTCACAGGGAGCCCTAGTGGCACAGTGGGTTAAACGCCGGGCTGCGGATCGGAAGGTCTGTGGTTCGGACCCACGAGCCTCTCCATGGGAGAACGACGAGGCAATTATTAGCATCCATGAAGAGCTGCAGCCTTGGAAATCCTCTGGGGTGGTTCTGCTCGGCCCTGCTGTGGGGCCGCCGTGAGCTGGAAGAGACTCGACAGCTGCGGGGTTGGTCAGTTTGGACCCATGTCCTCCTCATCGAACTCCAGGGTTCCTGGAACAGAGAAGGGCTCCCCTGCAAAGTCAGGGCATAATCAGGTCTGGGAAGCCATCCACCCCTGGAACGGCGGGTCTTTGAAAGGTCACCCAGCCTGTCCCCAGAAGAGTATGACCCAGTGAACAGGCAACTACCTCTACAAAGTCATAGTGCCAGAGGCCAGGGCCTCCGGCGGGGCCAAGAGGCTGCCGGGCATATGGTGTGAGTGCCCCCGGCCGCAGCTGCAGTAAGGCAGGAGAGGCAGGCTGGCCAGCTGGGGCTGGGGGCTGCTGCTTGAGGAAGAAAAGACCCAGAGAGCTACAGACCCCAGCACCCCCGACATTCCTGAATTATTCTGCAGAGCCAGGGAACCACTGGAGGAACTTTGTCAGAGCCTCCAGACCCTCACCCGCAGTGCTGCCCATCATCCACTGTGCCCTGCCCACTCCCCCGGGCACCCTGCTTAGACAGCGTCCCGTTGCCTCGCAGGTTCCTCTGGCTGCCGTGTGGAGTCAAGAAGGCTTCTCTTGACCTCTCTGCAATATCAGCCAGCTACAAATATCTCCAGGGCTGTTCTGGTTGATTTTTGTTGGGTCAGTTGGGTTAGGTTTCTTTTGCAAATCTGTCTCTTCTTTAAAGCTCGTTTCCTCTGCATCGAGGAGGCAACAGTTAAAAGCCAGGCACCAGGGAGGCATCGAGTCACCTATGACTCACGGGGACCCCAGGTGTGTCAGAGAAGGTGTGCACTCTGCAGAAATCACATGGCTGGTTTTCCAGAAGTAGGTCACCAGCCCCTTCTTCCGAGGTGCATCTGGGTAGGCCCAGACGCGGTGTTCACCGTGGTTCCACCCAGGGACTCTGTGGGTGACTCACAGGTGACTAGTGAGACCACTGCCCGAGCCCCACACTTTGCCAGGCCCCTAAAATCAGAATGTGCAAAAGGCCCTGCTTCAAGGACACTGGCTATTGCCCTCGCTCCAGGTCTGAAGCTCCCTGCTGGCTCGGGGCGGCTGGTAACCGAACCTCAGCTCAGTTCTGAGTAACCGTTCACCATGGTGCTCCCTCCATGACTGCTTTCCTTGTCTCTGACTTGCTCACATTCTTGAAACAAAAGGCAGCTGCGTCCCCCCGTGGGGTTTGCAGCTTGGGCTGCCCTTGCTGCTAGAGAGGGACACTGTTGGGACTGTGCGGAGGGGTGAGCTTGGGAGGCATGTGTCAGGTTCTGCCGGGGTGTAGGGCCTCCAATCCACAGCGACCCCAATCCACAGCGACTCCAATCTACAGCGACCCCGTGTAGAGCCGAGTAAAGCCGAGGGGTCCTACGCCACCCTCACAATTGAGCCCTGGTGGCAGCCACTTGTCCCTCCAACTGGCACAGGGCCGTACTCTGTATGGTTCACATGTCCAAAGTCTGGGAGACAAAGCCTCTCTGCCCTTACTTCTAAGGAACATTCTAGATGTACTTACTCCAAGATGGATTGATTTTGATCTTCTGACAGTCCATGACATTGTCAAATGCATTGATTCTTCTCCAGCCTCCCCCCACCCACCCCCAATGCACTGTCCAGCTTTCATGAGCCTCTGAGGAGGCCATTGTGGTGACAAAAGGTACTTCAAAAAGCTCATGGAAAAATGGAATGAATAGTGAAAAAAGAAAAATGGAATGAAAGGATAAGGCGGTTTTCCTATGCACTTTCTGAAGCCCACTCATGGTCACCGCCACCAGAACCAATGAATCCTTGCCCTCTGTCCCCCTGTGTCCACTCTAGAGGTGACCAGAGAACTGGCCCACTCCCTGACCCAAGATGAAGGCCTCACTCTCACCTTCCGGCCCTCGCCTCCCGCTCACTCTGCTCCTCTCCCCCCGCCCCCCTCCAGGCAGTGTTTCGGAGATGGCTTGAACTGGGCCGGCTGCTCCATCATTGTCCTGCTGGGCCAGCAGCGTCGCTTTGACCTGTTCGACTTCTGTTACCACCTGCTCAAAGTGCAGAGGCAGGACGGGAAGGATGAAATCATCAAGAACGTGGTAAGCCGGCTGTTGGCAGAGGCTTGGGAGGTGGCAGGGCCTGACTACCGGGCTTGCACCAGAGACTAAGAGGGCAGGGCTTGCTGCTGAGGGAGACTGGCCCCAGGCCCCACAGGCAGAGAGGCACCAGAAGCCTGGGATCCCAAACAGGAAGCCAGAAGTCACTTGCGCATAACCCACGGGGATGAATCAGATCACTCTGCAACAATGTTGGCCTTCACACCTGCCCTGCCTCTGTCAGACTCACCGGAGACTGGCTCCTGGTTCAGGCCAGCATGTGCTAGGTGCTGGGGTCAGCAAGGCCCAGTGGTGTGGCGAGGTTGTGAGAAGGATGTTCCAGGTAGGAGGAGCAGCAGCTAGGAGATAAATAGTTGGCTGGAACAAAGCATGGGTCTGTGAGTTAGACGGGGAGAGGAGGGGAAGACAGGGGCCACCCTGCAAAGAACTTAATGGCCTAAGGTTGCCCTTGGTCACCAGAGCCCACTGAAGGCCTTTAAACAAGTGACACGATCATTGACGTACCAGAGGCCTGTACCCTGACCTCACTGCTCCCTACCCTTGTTCTCCGTTCCTCGCCCTACCTTGTGCCCCACCAATCTCCTACACCCCACCTCCCACCCTCCCACAGCCCCTGAAGAAGATGGCAGACCGCATCAGGAAGTACCAGATCCTGAACAACGAGGTGTTCGCCATCCTGAACAAGTACATGAAGTCTGTGGAGACAGACAGCTCCACAGTGGAGCACGTGCGCTGCTTCCAGCCACCCATCCACCAGTCACTGGCCACCACCTGCTAGGAAAGGCCAGCCCTGGGCCTGGGGAAGAGGAGAAACAGCAGGAGAGAAAACACCATGACTCATCCACAGCAGGGTCCGACTGGACAGCCTTTGGAATGGACCAGAACCAATCAAGAACCTCCCCCCAGCCTCTCCCTCCACTCCCAAGAGTGGACCAGTGCATGCTCTCCCATGACATCTCCATGATGGCCTCCCATAGTGTAAGTGAAACAAGGACAAAAGAAACATGGAAGCGTGTGCTTTTGTTTTTTATCCACCCCTACCCCCTTCCGCTTTCCCCCTCTGCTATGCTGAAAGCGTCTCGCTTCATCCTTTCTCCAGCATTGCTCCCCCCCTTCACCTTGACATCTTTGGGTTCTCCTGAGATGGCGGCCCCCAACTCAATCCCTCTGTGTGGCCCCAGCCTGAAGCCTCAGCGACCAGGGAAAGGGTGTGGCCGTTCTCGGAGGGATCAGCGAGTCTGCCTCAGCTTCTTCATCTGCAGCTCCCATCCCTCGAGTGCCCTGAGCAGCAGCTCCAACCAGTCTGGGGATTCCACTGCCTACCGTGCCCCTGGAGCAGGTGACCGGAGGAAGACGTTCTGGTCCTGGCACGAAGGTGGCGTGGTGTGGGCTGCCTTGTCGTAGACTTCCTAGCACCACTTCCTCTCCCTCTCAAGGCAGTCCTGACGAGTGAGTGTTCCACTGAAACAAGGGGGGAGTGGGAAGACGGTTGGGTCTGCTGGGAGGACAAGTGTACATGGCCACGGTCAGGAGGGTTTCCAGAGCCCAGAGAAGGCTTTTAGAGCATCTCGTCGTCTTGCTCATGATGCCATTTCTTTATTCATGTAGGGGGCACAGGGTTAGGCAGGGGGCGGGTGTTGGAGAGAGCGCTGAACAAGCCAGACGGGGCACCCAGCCAGCAGGCCCATTAGTGACAGCTGCTCCGTCAGAGTCTTTCATCAAGACAAACACTTGAGAGAGAGAAACTCTTAAGAGATTATTTCAGCACGAGGCAGAAATGTCTTGAGGACAGAGAGGTCAGAGGTTTAAATACTAGTCAATACGTTTTTTAAAAACAATTTTTTAAATTGTGAATTAGGTGAGGGGGGTTGCATTTCAGATAATCAATTTTGTATTCCACAGTGTAAGCTATTTATCGGCCCTCCCCAAGAGCTTGCCCTACCCACCCCCTTTGATTTTAGTCAATAAGCTTTTTAATCCCCAGAAAGAACACCAGGAAAGGACTTGTCTTAGTAAAATGAGAATGCTTATTTTTCTGGGAACTTCTTGTTCTCTTCATGCTCCTTAGAGTTTAGGGGTATGGATTCTGTTCCTCTTTGTTTCTCAGAGTGCACTAGAATTTCTTTGCAAACTCCCCCACCACGCCAGGGGAAACTGTTCCGAAGAACTGAAGTCTTCGGCAAACCCACATCTCCTTATAGAAAACATCCTCTCCTAGGGCTGTGGCCAGGGCTTTAGAAAACACACAGCGTGATATTTGGCATTTCCTTCCAGCTTAGGGAGGGGAACAGACAGGTCGTCTGATAGCCCAGAGAAATAGTAAAGGAGGGGCCCAGGAGAGATCTGTGGCACACACTGCCGTGAGAAAGAGGGGGACTCTTCCCCATGGGCTCCAGAGTCCACCAATGCCAGAACTTCCTGAGATTCACACAGGCAGAACTATCTGGACCCCAGCACACACCTACTGATGTAGAAATTGGGGGTGGGAGGGGAGAGAATCCATACCACACAAGAAAGCTGTGCTATTCGGATGTGCAGGAGAGTTTGAAAGCCCTTGCTGGTTGAGGAGGCCTTCTCCCTGGGCTAGCTCTGAGCCATGAGATCAGAAACAGAGAGGGGAGGCAGGGGTCCCACACTGAAACTTCACTGGAAATGTGGATGGTTCATCGGGTGAGATGGCTAGTGCAGCGATTCCTCCCCACCCCAGATTTATGACCCAACACCAGACCCTCTGGACAGAATGACATCAACCTCAAGACTCAAGCCCAGTAAGTTGAGGCCTTAATGTCAAGAGAGAGCTTCCCTTTCCTCGGCTTGCCAGCAACACTTAGGTATAAACATTGAGCAGGCTTAATACTCTTTCCTTCCTAGTACTGCTGCTGCCCCTTTTTAGTTTTTTGTGTGTGTTCAAGAACCAAGAAAATAAAAGCATTTTAAGTTTTAGAGAGTTTAAAAAAATTGTTTCAGAACCTATCCAATGTACCATATTTGTATTAAGAGTTGTTGGGGACTTTTGTACAATGAATTTACATTTATTTATGGTGACTTATATTTACGCTTGTGATCCAATAATGATGTTAAATTCTTAAATCATATTTGCTATGCAGCTGAAGATGATATGTTGATTTGTATTTTCGGGTACCTCTATTGAGTGGATAAACATTTCCATCTCCATTAAAATTGCTTCCAAACTCAAGAAACTGGTGTCTTGGTCTTAATACCCGGTCCTCTGGACATCCTCAATCATCTTTGATGGTCAAGTTAATGCTAATGACTAGGACAGCCTTCAAAGAGAGTGAAAGAAGATAGGTAACAAGGTGCACATACACTCTGAACTAAGAACTTCTTCCCTTCCTGGCTGGGAAAATTAAATCTATGTAAGTTGCTTGGCACCAAGCCAGTAACAGAAGGAGAGTGTTCCTGCCCTTGAGACTTTCAGCCTCACTGAGGTAATGTGACACCTCATACCCCTAGATCTGAGGCTGAACATAGGAAAAGCCCTAGTCGTCTAGTATGTTTACGCATCCAGCTGCTGACCACAAAGTCAGCAGTTCAAGAGCAAGGACCACTCTTCGAGAGGAAGATATGCCTTTCTACTCCCGTAAAATGTTACAGTCTCAGAAATCCACCATGGCCCTGTCTTATACAGTCACTGTGCGTCAGAAACGACTGGACAGTGAGGTTGGTTACTTGGAAGGCCCCTTGGGGGTGTACTGGGTTCCGTGTTGGGTTGCTGTCTGCAAGTTAGCAGTTTGAGCCCGTCAGCCATTACCCAGGAGGAAGATGAGACCATCTGCTCCCAGAAGCCTGAGAGGGCCTCACCACTCTGTCTTATGTGGTGACCGGGAGGTGGAAGTGTCTCGTTGGCAGTGGGTTTGGTTTGAGATGAGGGAAGGTTAATATATGTCCGAGCAGTCCTGATGGTACGATGGCAAAGTGCTCAGGAGCTAACCAAGAGGTTGTTGGTTCAAACTCCCCAAGCTTCTCTGCCAGAGAAGAGATGCTTACAGCCAAAATATAAACACACACACACACACCATGAGATATGTGAACTCTGGCACTCTATGAGTTGGAATCAATTTAGCAACACCCAACATATTGTGTGCACGGGATAACTCTCACCCTCGGGGTGGGGGGCGGGGGGTGGAGACCAGAAGTCACAGGGCTAAGTGCTTACATGCTTACCCAGTGGGCTGTGATGATTGACAAGATCGGATTTGAAAGCACCAGCTGCTCTAAGAGAGATAGAGAGAGTGAGAGAGAGAGAGAGAGAGAAATGGGGCTTTTTACTCCAGTAGAAACTCTTGGGCATAGTTCCACCCTCTCCCACCATCTGCCTATGGGTTGGTGTCCATTCATGGCAGTGAGTTTTGAGTTTTTTGAAGATTGGGAGAAGGTTGACGTTCCTGAGGCTGGTGGGGAAAGGCTCTCTACCCCTCAGAAACACATTCGCTAGAAGCCTGTGTTCAGAACTAGCCCTGCTGCATTGCACATGGCGCTAGCTTCCCAAAAGGCTGCTCACTGACGTGAGTCCTGAGTCCATTGGTGACTCTATGCTTCTGTGACCTTGGGCCACCTTTGACCTTGGTTTCCTAAGCAATCAAAGTGAAACAATATCCCAAGGCCCCTGCCATCTCAGATGCTGGGTCATTTTCAACTGGGTGAATTTGAGGGGTCAGAGCGCAATGGTCAGTCACCACCACCAGGGATTCTCATGAGAGGGCATATGTTGGATCTAGTGTCACTTGGGGTATATTGCCCTTACGTGGTGGTCAGGGAAATGGGTCTCACATTCAAATGCATGTGGGAGCTGCTTCACTCTCGTCCCCTTCCCAAAGAGCCACCAATTGGGGGGGGGGGGAGCAGCAGAACCAAGTCACTGGGTTCAGCACACCTCCTCCAAGTCCATGACATCAGAACCCCTGCTTCCCAGCCTCCTCATTCTTCCATGGGATCACTGGGCTAAGGGCAAAGCAGTTCCTGGTAAATTGTCACCAAGATGCCCACAGGGAGATCGTGGTCAGTGTCAGCACTTGTCCACAATTACGGAAGCAGGGAATCACCTCCCAGACAGCAGGCAAAGTGTGGAGGGGCTGCAGAGGGAGCTTGGAGCCATCTTGATGGTGAAGGGAACCAGGTATCCAGAAAGGAGGGACCACAGAGAAGATGCTACCTCTGGAGACCTGGATTGGCTGAAGACAGGGACACCATGGTTTTGAGAAACTCCTGTTGGGCTTCCACTACTTGCAGCCTCTGTGCACGACTCAAAGAGCCCAGGTAGTACAGCGAGTGAAGTGCTGGGCTGCCAACAGCAAGGTTGGTGATTTGAATACACCAGCTGCTCCCTGGGAGAAAGCAACAGCAGTGCGTGTCCGTGAGGACTTCAGCCTCGGAAACATGATGGGGCAGTCTCCTCTGTTCTATGGGTCCCTCAGAGTAGAAATTGATAGCCGTGAGTCAACATTTATTGCTGTCACCGACTTAGAAGAACTGAGATTAATAAAACCAACCCCCCTCCATCAAGTCAGCAACCCAACACTGCTGAACCTCTGAGACTCAATCTTTACCTCATCTTGCTCTCAGAAAGCGTCTGGTGAATTTGAACCACGACTTCTAAGTTAGCAGTCAACATACTTATTCTGTAGGAGGGATAAAACAGAGTGAGCCAAGAAGCGAGTAAAGACTATGGTGGGTCTAATAGTCACAAGTATTTATTGAGCCATCTCCCTGGTCAGTATTAGAAACAATGCTGTAAATGCCTTATTCAGAACCGCTGCCAGGAAGTCTTGCCAGCCTTGAGTTCATTTGATTCACAGAGATCCTGTAGGACAGAGTAGAACTGTCCTGGGTAATCCTGGAGCAGAATGCTGGTGGGTTCGAACTGCTGACTTTGTGGGGGTGCTATTTCCTTTTCCAGATAAGATACTGAGGAATCAGCGGTTTGGGTTCATAAGCACAATGCAGGAACACTGTGCTGTATCAGGTCACCTCTTTTGGGTGGCGATCAGAGGGAGCTTGTCCAGCTGGACTAAGAGGTATGATCACGAAGGCTTGCAGAGAAGAGTTTCCAGATGCTTTTTGCTAAACCTGAACAATGATCGAGAAACTGAAAAGACATAATCTACCAACATCAAATGTCGACCAGGAGATGGCCTTGATCGTTGCCAGCGTGGACTCACGATAAATATGCCTCCGTCCTGAGCCTGTGGCATCACTGGGAAGGTGTGCGGGGAGGGCACCAGTGACAGTCAGGGAATGACACAAAGAAAGCCCATGCCTCTTTTGTGCCGTGCTTCAATAGAAAAACATTATCTTCTATAAGAATATGCCTGCAGTTAATTATAACATTTTTCAGATCCTAGCATACATATGTCAGTATAGATACAAAATTAAAGCAATGCTAATTTACTTTTTAAACCTGCTACTGAGTTCCAGCCAGGTGTCACAATTACCCTCTTACAATAGTAAGACCTTGTCTGCACTAGCTACCCTGACACACTATTGTTTACATTGTGGCTGATGTTTTTGTCTTTTTATTTTTTTAAGTAGGTGACAGTCCCACGCTTTATTATTTTATGTAGATATGGATATAGATATTCTTTCATGTATATAAATCATTATATTAAGGGCTCTTATAGCCCTTATAACAAACCATACATCGATTGTATCAAACACGTTTGTACATATGTTGCCATCAACATTTTCTTTCTGCTTGAGCCCTTAGTATCAGTTCCTTTTTGCCTTCCCTTCCCTTCCCCTCCTATCCTTGTGAACCCTTGATAAATTACACTTATTTTCATATCTTACATGGTTCACTGTCTCCCTTTGCCCACAGTTCTGTGGGGGTTATATGTTGAGCATTGTGATTGGTTACTGCTTTCTCCCCTTTTTCTCCACCACCTTCCCCCTACCTTCAGGTTATGACTACACCTGATATTATTCCTGCGGTGGGGGGGGGGGGGGGGGGTGGTTAGCTGTGTGTCCAGAGCTTTTATCTGTACCAGTGTACATGCTCTGGTCTAGCCAGACTTGTAATATAGAACTGGGGTCATGATAGTTGGGGGGAAGAGGGGAAGCATTAAAGAACTAGAGTAATGTGGTGTTTCCTCAGTGCTCTACTGCACCCTGGTTACCTTGTCCCTTCTTTGTGACTCTTCTCAGAGGGAATGTCTAATTGTCTACAGATGGACATTGGGTCTCCACTCTGACCTCCTCGTTCGCATAAATAGGATCGCTTATTTGGGGTCTTCTGATCCCATGGACACCTTGTGACCACAGAGGCTGGTGTGCTTCTTCCATGTGGATTTTGTTGCTTCCCTACTAGATGGCCATTGGTTTAGCTTCAAGCCTTTGAGACCACAGAAACTATGTCTTTGAATAGACGGGCACCATCAGCTTTCTTCACCACCTTTGCTTATGCACCCATTTTTTTTCTTCAGCGATCTTGTCAGGAAAGTGAGCATCACAGAAAGTGGCTGATGTATTTAACGGTCCCTGATTGTGTCAAACTTTCTGTTGCTTTAGCTAGAAAATCATACTAATTAGTATCTGTGCACCTGTTTCAATCGCTTTTTTTTTGAGAATGAGGTAGTAATTAAAGAAAAAGGAGAAAAATGACACATCCATGTTGGTATTAACAATGTTATCACTAATAATATAATTCAACCTAGAAAGATTTTACAAAATAATGATACATTTAGGCACTTTATAACTATATTTATAGCTTATTATTCTTTTATTTATTTATTTTAATAAATCATCTTATAGGGGGCTCTTATAGCTCTTATAACAATGCTTATTATTCTACGATTAAAGTTGGTAATAAACATTACTATGAATTTGCATGGTCTGGGATGAGAGGAGGTTCGTGAGTGGGGAGATGACACCATGAGATTCTGTAATGGGTGACTAGTGACACCACTGTCTGAGCCCCACACCTCACTGGACCCTAGACATCAAAATGTACAAAGAGCACTGATTCAAGAACCCTGAACATCTCAGTCCCTTCAGGTCTGAAGCTCAGTGTGGGCTTAGTGCAATCTCTAATCAAACATGAGCTTCAGACTCACCATTAGCTCTTCAGGTCTCTATGTAGCCTGTGTCCTTATTTCTTGCTCATGTTCTTGAAACAAAAGGCCGTTGCACCCACGTACCATGGAGTGTGTGGTCTGTGCTTCCAGTGCTGGTAGAGATAAACACTGCTTGGACTGTCAAGGCAATTAAGCTTGGGAGGCACACTGGTGAGAGAAAAGATAAATTAATTAGCTCGTCAATGTCTTCCTCTCCTCATGATTGCATTCAATATAGCACAGTATCTCCCAGTAGAGCCAAAAATCCATTTTATTTTGTTCACACTGAGCCTCGGTGGCGTAAGTGGTTGAGTGCGGGACTGCAGCCCACAGGCTTGGTGGTTCAAATCCAGCAGCGGCTCTCAGGAGCAGCACTGGGTAGTGCCCACGACCACCAGAGGGCAGTGATGCCCACAAAAAAATATATTTTGTTCACATTCTATCTCCTAGTTCAGGTGGCCCAAATAAATTAGTGCATTTTTCCCAACAGTTGCACACGATGACTGAAGAGCATTGTACAATATTGCTCTACACATATTACTATTAAAATTGTATCTATAAGAAAGTAAGTGAAAAAAGATTTGCTACTATGATTTCAGTTCATACACAGGTTTATTGCAAATGTCTCTGTGATCAGTGGGTGGTTGGAGATAAGTTTTTCTCAGTAACACACTTGTCTCAATCTTATTAGGGACCCTTCAAAAAAGGTACAATCCGAAGAAACGCGCATTCTCTAGATCCTTGTGGTAGTTACATAATCTGGTGTCAATTTGCAACTTAAGATAATTAGGAGTGAAAGGGTGGAGTCTATTGTGTCAATTGGGTCAAACCAATGAGCCCTTGGTGTGGGCATAACCTTCTCCTGAGAATTCTGGGAGCTCCTAGATTTTCCTCCTTGGAGGCGGGAGAGATTCTCTCTTTCTGCTGAGTCCCTGCAAGACATCACTGAGGAGAAGACACATGAAGACACTTGTCAGTGCTGACATGCTTACAACACCACTGGAACCAAAGACTTGCTACCCACTGGCCTGTGATTGTCCTGCATTCAGTATCATTGCATGTGTTTCATAAATCTGAAGAGGATTTTATAGATTGGTATCAGACATGATAGGCTAATATCAGGCTTATGGGCTTGGACTGGACAGGGTTGGGATGCTTTCTTAATGTATAATTACCTTTTATAGATTTGTTTCTCTAGTCTATCCAGACTAACACATGCTTTAATCCTTGCTCCCCCCACCCCCCACTATTATGATCTCAGTCCTATCTCACAAATCCAGTTAGTCTGGTATACATACATGGGTATAGATGAGAGTTTTCAATTCACAGAATTCAGGATAGACAAGTCCCTCAGAAACAGTACTTGGAGTAATGATTTCAGGAAGGTAGGGGAAGCAAATAGGGACAAGAGGAAGAAGGGAGACTGATAGCAATGATGGCGAAATACCTTCCCTTGAGAGGGATGAAAGTGAAGGACTGTAGGTGAAGGGTGGTGTAAGATATGTATAAATAACAACACATAATGTACTAAGGGTTTGTGAGGGTGGCAGAGTGGGGAAGGGAGGGAAAAAAGAAGAACTGTCATTAAAGGACTGGAGAAAGATAATGTTTTGAGATGGCAATATTTGTACATATCCCCCCTTCATATAATGGATGTAAAAACTGTTTTAATATATGTAAAAGCCCCCAATGAAATGATTTAATTAAAAAAAAAAAGTCCACCATCTAAATAGTGGTGTCCGAGGGGATCTCTGGGCCAATGACTTTCAAGGCAGAGCAGTCAGTTCAAGGGTTATTTATGATGACGGTTTTTTTTAGATTCCAAAGGAGCTATCTTGATAGATATTTCTTAAAGGTCAAGGAGGATCATGGAGAGTTATTAAGAAGAACTTGTAAGAAAGTTAGAAACTCCATTGGTGAGAAAAAGGCCAAGAAAGTTGCATGGAAGGGTTTTTTTTCCCCATCAGAAGAACGCATCTGCTCATTTTTCTAGGGTCACAAGAACTGTCCTATAAGAATGGGAAACCTAGCCCCATTCATCCTACTGCCTTAATCCTGTCTTTTCAGACGTCTTCAACCCCCAATCTCAAAGAATATTTTAAAGGAACATCATGTGAGTTCCTTAAGGATGCCTTGGGGAGGGGTTACAGCGATGGAGCCCCACCTTTCCCAGCACACAGGCCTAGATGGAGTGTATGTTGAGAAACAAGTCTCCTATTCTGACGTTTTGGATGAATGAAGATTTCTGTGATTATATAGCAATGCCTTTTTAACCTCATATACAAGCATGGATATAAACGGCACAAAGCTGATGCCTACTCTTTACCTTGGAAAGTGCATGGAGCTGGAGCGTTGCTGAATTTAAAATTGTTTTTTTTAATTTTTTTTTATTTAGGTATCACTGCCCTCTGGTGATGAGATTAGGAGGCCCATCCTTTGCTCCTGTAGAGTCACTGCTGGAATTGAACCTCCATCCCAGTGGGCTGCAGTCCTGCGCACAACCACTACACCACCGGGGCTCAGCCCTAAAATTGGTTCTTTTAAAATATATTTTAATGACCTGTACAGTATCTTATATGCAACTATACTATTTTGCATACCATGCACTTCCATGCGTGATATTCATAAGTGCACTATGCCGATATTTTTTATACTTGCTGGATGTAATTTCAATGTTTTGGGGTTTTTTCCCCCATCTACTGACTTTCTTATTAAGTCATGGTTTGGTTCCCAACAGCAGCATACCTTCATTGGAAGACCCTCGAGTTTTTGAAGCAGTCCCTCTAGCAGCTGGATTCTTTCTCTATTCTGCAAACCCCCTGTCCAAAGGCAGGAAGAAATCATTTTTTCAGTCCTTGACCAGAAGTTTGCCTAGGTCTGCCCACCCTGGGCCAGAGGCGAGACCAACACGCTGAGGAGCATATACACACTGCCCTGCTTTTGGCTTCTGGGCCCATGCTCAGACTGCATGAATCTCCCATCCCTGCCGACCAGGGTGAGGTCTGAAAGCTTCAGGTGAATTGTGCACCCCTTACTTGGATAGCACAGGTTACACAGGGCACTCATAAGCCCCATTCGGCGGGAGTAGTGTGTGCCCACACTCACAGTATCTGGCTACCTGGCGTCACACAAAGCTGGCACCATGGAAGCCGCGGGCATCAACCCTGCCAGCCCTGGGACCAGTTTGGGCTCCATCGGTGGCCTCCCTGTACACAACCTTCTCAGGAACCCACCGTCTACCTTTGACAGATTGCATCTGAGCACTGATGGACCGCAAGAATGTACCCCACTCCCAGGCCCAGCCTGGAACTACCCGGGCCCACCCTGCAACCCATCCCACCCCACCCCGCCCAGCCCAGCCCCTGCCAGGTGAACACACAGTTTCAATTGTTGGCTTTCTGA
The DNA here is from genome assembly GCA_004026705.1 of Nesogale talazaci. Classification (NCBI taxonomy): domain Eukaryota; kingdom Metazoa; phylum Chordata; class Mammalia; order Afrosoricida; family Tenrecidae; genus Nesogale; species Nesogale talazaci. Next base: position 52,723 of record PVJH01011048.1, on the reverse strand, counting down.
TTTCTGACAAACTTAACTCGTCATTTCTTGAACATGACTTAGAGTTTTACAAATTAAACATGACCATGCTTTGGGTGAAATTAGCACAGCAGTCTTTTTTTAAAAACAAAAATCACTTGAAATTTATTTTTTTTTAATTTGATACTAAAATTGTCAAACGCTTAAGTAAAATTTTGAAAAACACACAAAGGGTTCCATACTCTCTGGGAACGGGACTTGATCTGGGGATGATTGAGGTATTGGGTGATGCGGTGAGAGGAGTGGAGTGTCCTAGATAGCCAGTCAACTGGACTCGGGAAGGCAGAAGGCATGACGTACCAACTTAGAGCACACTTTCCTCTGCCAAGGCCTTTCCAAGCGCATAATGACTTTGGCAAAAGGAAAGTAGGGAAAACAAAATGCATAGAAGAAATGTGTATGTATTTATGAACGGCGTATATAAATGCCTTTATTTGATTCACCCAAACATGGCTCGCCCAGTGATAGAACATCCAGAAATAGGTACAGATAATTAAATTCACTCCTCTTTCATAATTTTGCCAACTCCCAGTTCTAGATCTGCCATGACTTTTCCCACACAGTATTGTCAAGTCCGGAGGGCAGAACGTACTTGATAAGCATGTATTAGGAGAATTTACAGCTCTCAATGATTTGGAGATTTATGGTGGATGGTACCAGGCTCCAGGGCCTGCAAACTCTCAGCAGGGGCTAGCTCTGATCCTGCACTCAGCTCCCCTAAAAAATAAAGTCCAAGGTGGGAAAAGGTGAAGTCACATGTACTTCCCTCCCTGCAAGGATGAGCACACCCGGCCCTCACACCAGCCCCCGCTTACCCATCTGGTTTGATTTACTGGTTTCCTCGGCCTGAGCTCCCTTCTGGGCCAATTCCCTGCCCTATCCCAGATGCTTCCCTGGCTGACTGGCCCCAGAGCTTCCGGCAGAATAGAGAAAGGCCAGGGTTTCCCTGGGAAAATATGCTGGGAGATGCTATCGTGGCTAAAAATATGTGGCCTCTACACTCCCCTCTCATTAGTCAGATGCAGACACAGAGATTCCTGCCTGCTGGCGTTTCCCACTGACAGCAAAGCGGGAAACCGAGGAGCCCCTGGTGGGGGGTTTTCAAAATACTTTTTTTGGAAGAAGCCCAGCCTGGGAATGAGCTTCTGAAAGCTAGCTGGACTCGTGTGTGACTGCAGTCAGGGAAGGGGTGACTCTAGGCAGTGCCGTGTGGACTCAGCCCATCCCCATGACCACATGCTCACACTTCATTCACTCTTCATGTCCTCCTATGCAAACACCATCAACCCCACTGTGCACGTGCACAGGGCCCCGGGCACAGGAAACAGGCGCCGACCAGTTGCTGGTGGGCATTTCTGATTCACGGAGCCCTCATAGCACAGCAGAACTGAGCTGCGCATGGCGACATTTCTTCATTACTTCTGGGAGCTCCCAGGAACCCTAGTGGAGTAATGGCCCTGTGTTGAGCTGTGATCTGCAATGTCTGCAGTTCAAAACCAGCCTTTCCTCGGGAGAAAGACGGGGCTTGGGAAATCACCAGGCAGTTCTATCCTGTCTTATAAAGTCTCTCTGAGTCAGAACAGACTCAATGGCAGTGAGTTTTCTGAGTTCCAGACTCCTTGTTCTCCCAGGACCTTTTACCTGGCCCAGCCTGCCTCTGCCTCACCACTGCCCACTCATATCGCCTCGATGGTGGTGAGTTTGGACCTTCTGGACGAGGATCCCCAGGAGACTCTGGATTTGAACTGCCATCTTTGGGCCAGTAGTGGATCAACTCCCCATTTATGTCATCTTATGTGCATTAATCTGTATTATAGTAATTATACTATGGATATAAGTAAATATAATATTGTAATTATAGCAATGCATTATCATACATTATTATGTACACATATATAACACTTATAGTCAGCACAATGAGCCCTCCATTCTTTCCTTACTGATCACAGCCGGAATGAATGTCAGAATCTCTGACACCTCTCACTCACAGCAACCTGTTGGACTGTGGTCAGTAGAAGAGAGGCTGGCTGGAGGCAGGAGTGGCAGGGATGAAAATGGGAAAGGAACCGAGTAAGGCCTGAGTGCTGCATGCAGGGAAAGCTGTTCTTAGTGTTAGTAATCTTAGGCCTCTCATTAGGAAGGAATGTCAGCAGAAGAGAGTAGCTGCTTCAGACCCAGACTGTTGGAAATTCAGCTCTCCCATGAAGCAGGAAGTGTGAAACCTCTCTGAGCATCTGCTTCTTTAGTTATGAAACAGAAATACTAACAATGACTACACCTGCTTCTTGAGTTGGTGCAAGGCCTGCATGATTTGATGAAGTGGCCTGAGGGTCTGACCTCCTCCAATAAACAAAGGAGATGGAGAATTCAACTCCACATCACCCCAAGGAGGAATCTTATGGGCCAGAGGTCTGAATGCCTCCATCATCTTTTTTGGACTAGGCTGACAGTAACCATTCTTCCCAAGACACTTAACCTCTTTGCTTGGTTTTATAGTCTTGCGATGGCCACATAGAACTCACAAACAATCCTCATGACTGTGGGAGTTTGTCAGGGCAATTACAGGTTATCACAAGTCAGTATCAGAAAGTCTTCTAAGGATTCAGTCCTTTTGTCTAGAGCAACACCACATCTCAGCCTTGCCAGCAAACTCATGTTTCCTCGGACCCTCTGCCTCTCAACCACATAGCCCTTTGGCCTCTACCGGGCTGAAACAAGTGTTCCTTGAGCACTGCTAAATATCCAAAGGACATCCAACTTTGCAAACTAGCCTCCTGCCCAAAGGCAAGGACCTTTCCTTGTTCTGTGGGCTGGGAGCCCATTGCTGTAGCTCATGTCTCAGCACTGCAGACGCTGCTGCCTCTGCCACTTCAGGCAGTGATCGCACACATGTTCCACTAGGAAGTCCTCTTTTTGGTGATTGTTGAATTGGTCTGTTCTTGCTTCAGAGATGGTTCACTGATATGCAGCAGCATGACAGAACTGACCCCTCCTCCAGTTAGAGTCCGAAGTGCTTTACATGCATGATCCCAGCCATTGGTGGGAGTTCCATAGACTATGGATAGAAGATGCTTACCAAGTAATGTCACTTCACAGCGGCTGGCTTTGGTACTGGGGAAGGACTTAATCTGACCCTGGTAAAAGGGCCTCAGTGCCCTGTTTCTTCCCTGCCAACTAGGTTTCCACGCAGACTCCAGGGTCAGACACAGATATTTTAGAGCTCTTACTCTTCCCCACACCCCATCCAGTCCCAAACTATCTTCCACGGGGCCTAATTAGGACAATGTTTTAAAAACATTGGAAAGTTTTAGGAACCTAAAACTCTAGACTATGAATGAATCAACTCAATGATGGCAGAATAGGAAGCCAGGTGACCAGTAAACATTGCTGCTAAAACCAGAAGGAAGGCCTGGTTATACAGCGGGCTCTGCCTGGCAACCTCTTTAGCTCCTAGGACATGATAGATAGATAATGATGATGATGATAATGATAGATAGATTAATGATAGATATGATAGATTGATTGATTGATAGATGGACAGAGATATGCTATTAAGTCAATGCTTACTCCTATCATTCTGATATATGAGGTTAGATTAAGAAGTATTACTACAAAATCATAGAAATTTTTACTAAACAAAAATAACAAAATATGAAGCTGCTGTTCCTTAATTTTTGTAATTAACTGCATTTTCATATCTTCACAGTAATATAAAACATAGTCACTTGTGGAACTGGTTCAGATTACTTAAATACCAGATACATTTCAGTCCTCTACATAAGTGTTTGGAAATTCCTTTTGTTTATATGAAATGAAGCAATTAATGCTTTTATACAGCAGTAACTGTACACCAGGAAGGCCAAGACAAACACAATTCAAGGAATGGAGTTTTCCCAATGCTGCAGTGTGAAAAGACTACCCATGGTTGATTCCATATGCAGGAATAGGTTTCTTTGCTTTAGGAAATCCAAGTGGAAGGAGGCATGGAGATGTGTAAAAAGGTTTCTCAGGGGGAAGAAGGATGACCCCGTGAGCAGCTAGCTCTCTGCCCCTTGTCCTGCACTTTCTGATACCCATAATGTTAGGTTGTCTCTAAGCACCTGCATGATCAGGGTGTTGTCTTGTATGAGTCTACATTCAGTGCATCAAGTTCTACAACGGCTTCATCGAAAGCTTCATCGAGTGAACAGGCAAGCTCTGAGTTATTAAGGATCTCGTAGTAAAATACAGAAAAGTTAAGAGCCAGCCCCAGGCAGGTGGTCTGTGTAGGTTGCATCTCCTTCCTGCTTATATCAAATGCTTCTTGGTAAGCTCCTCGGGAATTACCTATCGTTTGTTTTCGATCATCACCCCACGCTACTTCAGCAAGGCACTGAAATAATCTCCTTTCATTTTCAAATAGAAGACCTTACTCTCTGGATTCGTTGCATTGGCTATTGAATACTTGTCCAGAAATTCCAGGACTGTGGTGCAGACAGACTGCAGTTCCGACTCCACGTTGTCCTGATAGTCCTTGATCAGCAGCAACATCTTATCAGAGGTGTCGTTTTTTCTGCTCAATGCTCGAGATGACCCTTCAAGTGGACCTGCGGCCCCCGACCACATTCTTGTAGGCCACCGAGAGCAGGTTCCTCTCCTCGTTGGACAGCTCGGTCCCCTGCTCCGTCATGGCCTTCAAGCAGGTGGCTATGCCGTCATCGTCGTCGCTCTCAGCCAGCTCCACCGACAGGATCCTCTCCATCTTCTCCCTAGCAGGAGGCGGGAGGGCCTCCAGGCAAGGATGGAAGAGACCCTGTTGTTTCTTGGCATGGTCTTTACACAGGTTTATGCAGTTCCAAAGGCAGTGTTTCCACCTCGCTAACATTTCCCCCCAAAGTCTGCTCTCTTTCGTTTATGCATGTCAAAATATTTGGCAGTTTTATCATCCTCAAGAAACTAGAACTATGTTTCTTTTTCCTCCCTTTTATTGGTGGACTATAGCACTCACAATAGCATTCTATAGATATGGAGCACAGCTCAGCTCATAAAGGCAGTGACAGTGTCCTATTAACACCCCATGTATGTGGTCTGTCCTCCTCCTCCTCGTCATTCTGCTTCTTGCTTTCCCCTTTCCACTCATCCTCCCCGCTCCTCCCTGACACTTCCTTCAGCTTGACCTTGGCATCATCTTCAAAGTCTTTTCCTTGATGTGAAAACCTTTTTTTCCCCTTTATAATAATAGTGTCATGAAAGATTTATCTTTCTGTGATTGACTATCTTTGCTGAGCATAATGTTGTCCAATTTTGTCCATATTCTGAGGCATTTGAAAGATTCACCCTTGTCTTGTAAGAATACATGAGATAAAAAAAAAAGAATACTTGAGATTCCATTATGTGCAGGTCCCAGCATTTGTTTATCTGCTCCTCTACAAATGGGGTTTTTGATTGTTTCCATCATTTTGCTGTTATAGAAATTGTTGTGATGAACATAGAAGTGCATGTGTCTGTTCATATTTTGTTCTTTATTCCTTTAGGATATATACCAAGCAGAGAGATCGCAGGATCATACTGTATTTGTATTTGCCTGTGTTTAAGGATCATACTGTTTACCAGAGTGGTGGTGTAGTCCTGAAATCCCACCAACAATCCTCTCCAGCATTTCATTATTTTTTTTAATTTTTTAAGAGTGTTGATGTGAGGTGGTATTTCATTTTTGTTTTAATCTCTATTTCTCCTATGGTTAATTTTTCTTATGACTGTTGGTCACCAGGATGTAATCTTTAGTAAATTATCTATCCACATCTTGTGTTCATTTTTATTGTTACTTGTATTTTTCTTATTAAGATGTTATGGTTTTCCACAGATTTTTGAGATTATCTGATATTGTCAAATATCTTCCCAATTTGTGACTTTTCTCTTTACTCTTTTATTGGGGGGCATCACTGCCCTCTGGTGGTCATGGGAGCTACCTAGCGCTACTCCTGAGAGCCACCACTGGATTGGAACTGCCAAGGCCGAGTGCCACAGTCCTGCACTCAACCACTTACACCACCGGGGCTCAGCTTCTCTTTACTCTTTTAATGAAGTCTTTTGATGTATATGCGTGTTGTAATTTTAGAAGTGCCTGGCCTCATTTGGTCTTCTGAAGTGTGCATTCCATCCTGTTTGGTAGTAGATTTATGCCTTGTATTAGAGCCCCTGTTGGTCCCATGTTTTCTTTGATTATCCTTATGGTACTAAAGTTTATATGTAAGACTTCAATCCATCTAGAGTTTGCTTTGGACATGATGTGAAGTATAGGTTTTGTGTCATTCTTTTGTGGGGGGAGACTCAATTTTTTCCAGCATTCCTTGTGTTTCACTTTTCAGGCTAGAGTAATAAGTCTTAATTTAACTTTTAGTCAAGCAAGGGTCAATAGTTGCTTGGTTGTATTTCTGGGCTCTCTGTCTAATCCATTGGTCTACATATCTATCATTGTTCTAATATCAAGCTGTTTTGACTATCATGGACATATAATAAATCGCTTTTGAAATAAGGGCATCAAAGTCCTTCTACTTTGTGTTTTAATAGTGTATTGCTAATCCTGAATTTCTTTTCTTTCCATATAAAGTTGGTGATTAGTTTTTCCATTTCTTTGAATAATTTTGCTGGAATTTGGATCAGAATTGCATCAAATAAAATTGTGTTTCTTTTAAATGGTGTTTTAATTTGGGAAACACAAAGAAATCTGCAGCCACAAGATGGGGATTGTACAGTGGGTGGGGGAAAATTTTCCATGAAATTCCTGCAGTATAGTGCTAGCTACCCTGAAAGAATGAGCAGGTACATTGTCATAATGGAAAACAATTCTCTGGGGCCACATTCCTGGTATTTTTCTCACCAGTACAGTTTCCAATTTTCTTAAAACATTTTCCTAATTAGGTCCCATGATCATCCTTTAGCCTTTGAGATTACCCTTTTGGAATCTTAAAAAAAAAAAAATCCATGACCCTTTGAGCTGTCCTCTCTCCTTGAACTGGCCTAGAATCCCCTTGGAAACAATGGTCTATTTGTTTAACAGTTTTATTGACATATAACTTGCATGCCATGCAATTCAATGGTCTAAAGCTATGAGAAATGGTTGTATGCTCATCACCACAATCTCTTTTAGAGCATTGTTTTCATTCTTGTATCCGTTACAATTAGCTCCCCATGTCCTTCCAAAGTCATAATCCTAAGAAACAAGTATCAAATTACTGTCTCTATAGATTTACCTACATGAATTTCATATAAAGAAAATCAGACACCCCCACCCCCAAAATCCCAGCAACAGCAAAATAAAAGTCTGAAAAATCCTCAATCCAAAAAAAAAAAGAGAAAATAATAGAAGGTAGAGTAAGTTTAAAATGGAGCAAAAGGGAAATAAATGGTGAGGTGCGACAGCTTAACCCAACTCTATCTACTGCAAGCCACCTTCCAATGCACGCTTCCAATGAAGGCAACGCTATTCATATCTTAGGTCAATGAACGGAGGGAATTCTATAGAGGCTAACTCCATGTGGGGGCTCTGTAAATGGAGTTGGGAGTTTCACTGTCATCCACGGTTTTCTGTAAATCACACAATCGGATTTTAAGGCCTAATACTCTCCCCCAGGGATTTTATTATTAATAAATTGGATCATGGATTTTATTATTAATAATCCTGTGATCATACTGGCTGGCATGCTTCTTTCATGTCGACTTAGCTGGAACCTCACTTAGATAGCTGCTTGTTATAAGACCAATCTTTAAGGCTCCAGCCACTATTCTTTTTGATAGCCAGGCACCATCTGATTTTTTTCACTTCATGAGGGCAAGGATTGAGTAGAGCCACATCATAGGAATTAATTGGTCATAGATTAGCGTTCATGATTAAGTGAGAGCTTAAAATCCATTAGTATATCTAATATCTATATATTTATATCTCTATATATATACATATACTATATCTCTGGAAGCCATTGCTTTGATTGTACCTTTTTGAATACACTCTAACAAGACTAAGAAATACATTATTGAAAAATGTATCCTGGGTCATCCATTAATGGCAAAGACATGTTTAGATACATAATAAATGAACTCCTGCATATTTGAACCAGAATCCTGTTAGCAAAACCTTTTTGCTTATCCTTGTAGAGCAAAACAAAATGTTACCCTACCATCATCACAATTGTTGGCATATTCAAGTCCATTGTTGAGACTATTATGCAAATCCATCTCATTGAAGATCCCTCTTATCCTTGGTGGCCTAAGAAGATGTCCTCCTCCAGTGATTTAGCCAGGCAAGTGAGTTGGACAATGTTCTTTTGTAATTCATAAGACTTTCATTGGCTAAGTTTTGATGTAGATAACCAGACCTTGCTTTCTAGTTTGTATTGGACTGAAAGATTTACTGAAACTGGTATTTGAAATACCAGGGCCATAGCTTCCCAAACCACAGAAACACTGAAGCCATTATAGTCTGACAGACAAATGCATGGTGCTACCTCTCAGAGGAACCCAGAATTAATTCTCAGGAGCAGGAGTCTGAGATCAGGGATCCATGAATGGGTCTCTGTGACAGATAAAGTTTTGTGTCAAGTGGTCTGGGCCAGAAGCTCAGTATTTTGACAGTTAAGACCTAGTCATTCCCTATGATAAGGTCTCCTTGCAAGCATGGCCTATTTCCAATATAAATCAGCATTGTACAAAAGGTTGTTTGCTTTTGCTAAGTCTGGGCCCTGCATCTGACTTGCCAAGCTTAGGTCTCTGAACTTGAGCCAGAAGCCTGTCACATTGCTTGCTAATCCTGGAACTTGTTAGCAACTTGCTATCCTAAGTATATCATATATAATTATGCACACACTCATATACAGACACACACTGTCTTTATGTCTCTAAAGAACTCAAGTCAGTCTCCCATGTGCCCCTTTCCCACCCCAACGGAGATGAGCGAGCCCACTGAAGGGCTCTGCTGCCTTGGGGTGATAAGGGGTGATAAGAAATCTGGGCTCTTAATAGTTAGCTTCTTCAGTGATTGGGTTTCTCAAACCTCAGGTAGACCTAGATCCTTTCATTCTCCTGCCCTACCGAGAAAGGAACTGCTGTTCATAGAGCTGGGTATGGCAAGGTGAGGCGCTTCTCCCAGGCTCCTTGCCTTCCTGCTGCTTCTTCTCTACATCTATGTATGTGTTAGTCTGTGTACACTAGAGAAACAAATTTATAGACCCTCATTTGTGTAAAGGAAAGGGCTTTATATACAAGAGCAGTTGAATATTGAGAAAACATCCCAGTATAATCCAAATCAAATCCATAAGTCCAATATTAACCCATAAGCCTGATACCAATGTATAAAGTCCTCTCAGACTCACAAAACACATGTAATGATGCTGAATGCAGGAAGACCACAGGCCAGTGGGTGCAAAGTCTTTTGGATCTAGTAGTAGTAGAAGCATCTCAGCCCTGGAAGGGGTTTCCCAGGGCCTGGGTACTGTGAGCATAGTACCATGTGTCTTGTCAGTAGAGCATCTATCAGGGAGGGAGCTGAGAGAGAGTGTCTTCCGCTTCCAGGGTGGAAGTCAGAACTTCACAGAATCCTCCAGAGAATGCTGTACCCACCCAAAGGCCTCATTTGACCTGATTGGCAGGCTAGACTCCACCCCTTCACTCTGAATTCTCAAGTTGACACCAGATTATGTAACTACTACAATCTATATTGAGCAGAATGCCCTCTGTGATCTACAAGGATCCTTTCCCCCCTGACAATCTGGTAGGTTAAAGTCATACATTTTGGGGTTGACAGTTGAGCACATTAACCACTGTGCCACTAGCACCACAGGAATTAGGAGATGTCTGTTTGGGAGCGTTGATGTTCAGCCTGAAATTCCTTAGTTGGGCAAATAATTAAAATGCTCAGCTATTAACTAAAACATGGGCAGTTTGAGTCTGTCTAGCACTACTTCAGAAGAAAAATATTGGAAGTCCCCTGGAGCATAGTTCCACTGTTAACCTGCACGGAGTTGCCACGAGTCAGAAGCAGCTTACCAGCAACTGGTGTGTCTGTTTCGTTATTCAGCCTGTCACAAACCCTTTGGGGAGAATCATCTTCCAAAATCCCAATCCCTGAATTGTGTGGGCACAGTTAACCATGCACATGAAGGCGTAGGTTGATGGATTCCATTACAGTGAGGCTTGTAATATGAAACGCAATCTGCTTTTACTAATAACCAGTATCAAGAGCATCAAGTGAATGACGATTCTAACATCGCTTCCACTTCGGAATTGATACTATAAAACAAAAACTCCTTGCCACGGTGACCCCATAGTGCTGGATAGGACTACCGCTAGGGTTTCCAGGACTGTAACAACTTGGGGGTGAGCAGCCCAATGCATAAATGAGGTTAAGTGCTACATATAGTAGGTCTCAAAAGAAATCTTGTAAAAATCTCCTTGGGCAATTTTGAGTGCTGGAAATGGTCTATATTGTATCTTGATAATTGTTCTAAGGCTGCATGCATACACAAGTCGCCAACAAACACTTAATATCTGTTCAATTTCTCCTATAAAGGCATACCCCAATTTAAATGTCTCTTCGGAAGTGTAGGAGTAATGATTTCTACCTTCCTTGAGCCCCTAACCAAGGGTCATCAACTCAACTCAAGCCAGCCCAACCCACAGTTATCAAGCTTTAAAGTCTGTGAATCTTTAGGGAGACAGAGCAACTCGCCTTTCTCCCAGAACAGCAGCTACATTGGTACCTTCCTCCTTTCCCTTAGCAGCTCAGTACCCACCACATCCCACACATCATCCCTGATGCTTGGAGGTAGGTGTGCACTTTTCCCCACCTGGGCTATTGTCTGTCAGTTTTGTCAAATAGTTAGATTGTACGGTCCTTCGAACATTAAAATATCTTCAGTCACCACTCCTGATAGTGTTGAGATTTTGACTAAAGGTCTAGCTACGCAGTAAAAGCCATTTTGGGCGAATGCATAATTGGAAAGGGAGAGCTCGTGCATATTTCTCAGGGAGCAAAATGCAGATAGTTATCACCAGTTGGTCTTTATTACACCTAAACGAAGGCGTAGCTTCTTATTGGTCCAGCAGCTTGGCCAGCAGCCAATCCGGAGGCGGCTCAACCGCAGCGCCCTTGTGGGTGGAGCTATGTAGTGTTCACTGACGTGCTGGGTGGAGAGCCTGTGGGAGCGGGGTGCCTTAGGCCCCTGCGTCACTTGACAGGTCCTGTGGAAACCTTCACCCACGTTCTGGATGCCTCTGGGTCCCCTCAGCTAGAGCTGACTCGCAAACGAGAATTTCCAGTGTGACTGTTGGCTCAAAGTTAATGAGCAGCCAGGGAGACTGGGACACTGGTCTCTGTTCAGGGCACTTGGTGTCACTCCTGGCGATGCGGTGGAGGACAGGGACGCAACTCAGGGAGGGTAGGCCAGCAAACACAGTGGAAGTCTCCTGAGGACGGAATCAGGAAACTGAGACCCCAAACCTAAGATACATTCATCGCTTCTGGATAGAGAGCAGCTGGTGTAGGTATCCCAGACCGTGTGATTACATATTATATATAATAGATATTACATATAAAATCGCATATTTATTCTATATTTCACTGCCATCGGGTCGGTTCTCACTCATGGCTACCCTATAGGGCAATGAAGTGTTTGATAACAAGCAACTCCCTTCGGAAGTAGAAAGCCTTGCCTTTCCTCCACAGAGAGACAGCTGGTTTCAAAATGCTAACCACGCGGTTAGTAGCCCAACATGTAACCACTACGTTATCGTAGTGCTCTTAAGAATGCTTAACAAAAAAGATGGCCTCTCTGAAGGCCCAGTCTAGACACTTTGTATGTGTGGCTCTGGCCAAATTGCTTTTCCTTCCTGAGTAGCACCACTGCCTTCGCCTCATAGTGACCCCTGGGCGTTTCCAACGCTGCTTGTGGCAGCATAAAGTCTAGTCTCTCTCTTTCAGAGGTGCTGGTGGTTTTGAACTTCCCAACATGAAGATTGGAACCCAATGCATAACCACTACCTCAGCAGAACCGGGGCCCTCCTTGGCAATCAGGCACAGCAGTTGTGCCTATGGCCAATTTTTTCAGCCTGGCTTCTAAAAAGAAAAAAAATGATATTGAGACATGGCTGATTTTTAAAATTGAAATATAACCACATACCATAAAGTCCTCCAAGTATTCAATTCAGTGGTCTCTATTATGCTGACAGAACTGTGAAGCTGTCCCCACTACTTCCAAGCCTTTTCACCCCCACAGAAAGAAATCTTTAGCTCACTCGCACACCCTCCCCACACTTCTGTGCACCCAGCCCCTGGGGATCGTCAACCATGCTCTGCCTCCCTGCACTCAACTCTCCTGGACATTTCCTCTAACAGAAGGGTCTGACTCCACCCATTTAATATGATGTTTCCAAGGTTAAGCCACATGGCTGCATCCTTTTTTATTTTTTTGGCTAAATAATATTCCATCCTGTGCCTAGCAATACATCTTGCTCATCGGTGGATGTACATCTTGACTGTTTCTGCTTTTAGGCTATTACAAATAGTAATAGTCTTATACAGGGTACAACTTTAGAGTTTGTGTGTGTTTTCAATTCTCTTGTGTATGAACCTCGGAGTAGATGATTTTACCTTGCACCACTTTCCCCTTCTTATCAGAAGTGCCTTTCCCTGTCCCTCAAACAGTCCAAGCTTATTTCCAATTCAGGACCTGTGCACTGTCTGCTCCTCCAACTGAGAAAACACGTGCCCCAGATACCCGCATGCTTTATTACTGACAATCAGATCTCAGCTTAAATAGCATTACCTGAGTGAAATAACACCAAATCATTTTATATAAAGCATCCCTCAGTCACTCTCCACTCCACAGCCATTGTTGCTTCTTTATTTGTTATTTGTAGCACACCTGCCTCTTCTAGAATGCTAACTCTGATTTCCGGAAGCATGCGCATTAGGACATCAGCTATTCCTGGTGGTGAGAACCACCTGGTGGTGCCTGGCACATGGTAAGCGCTCATGAAACAGTAGACATCACTGCACTGTGGAGTCTCCGGGTAGTTGGGGTAAATGGCTGGAGCACTCAACTGCTTACAAAAAGGTTAGAAGTTCAAGTGCCCTCAGAGGCACCTTGGAAAATAGGCCTGGTGATCTATATCTGAAAACTAAGCCCTGGAGAACGCTCTGGCACACATTTCCACACACAGTCATCCTACGTCCTGGCTGACTCAACAGCGGCCATTAGAATGGCTGGCTCCTGGCGGCAAACATGTGAAGTGGGTATCATTATTATCTCCAGCTTGCACATGAAGAGACTGATGCTCAGAGAGGCTAAGTGTTTGGGAGGGGTGGAATCACTCAGCTAGGAACTCCCAAAGGTGTCCTGGTGGCATAGTGTGCTGCACATTGCACTAACCACAAGGTCAGCGGTTCAGAGCTGCTAGTCGCTCTGAGGGAGCTGGCTGCGGCTGGCTGTCTGCTCCTGGAAGGAGGGAGAGTCTTAAAACCCCACAGGAGGTCTTCTGTCCCGTCCTATCAGATTGCTGGGAGCCACCGTGGACTCGGCAGCTGTGAGCTTAGTTTAGGGAAGCGTCAGAGCCTGGGTTTGATGCCAGCACTGTCTGACTCAGGAGCCGATGGCCCATCGATTGTGTCCCTTGCCCTTGCAGCTTACCCAAACTCCTCCTTCTGGACTTGTCCAGGCTCATGAAGACACCTCACTACTTGGACAAGAGTCCGGGAGAGGAGGCAGGGATGTGGGGGTTGTCTAGTCTGCCAGCACCAAGAGATCTGTCTCCAGGGTCAATAGGTAAAGTTTCTGAAAGCCTTGACTAGAAAACAGACCAGACCTCCGAGAGTCACCTGCCCACCCTGGGCTTCTCTGCAGCTCTGGCTGGGAGCATGCTATCTTGGCAGAGCATGTGGGAACAATGACTGTGTCAGACTCACTTTAATTAGACAGGACACTCATTTTGGACAAAACTCCACCAAGTACAGTGGGAATTAGCTTCTTATTTCATATTTGGTGCTGTTCTAAATGCTTCCCACAACTTATTGAACATTCATTTGTTAGCCTATATATTAGTAGAGTGTAAGTACTATAAGTATTCTAACCCCCAAACTTCCTTCCTTCAAGTCAAGGCTGCCTCATAGCAATACCCTGTGAGTTTCTGAGGCCGTAACTCTATGAGAGTAGAAAATCCAGTTGTTTTCCCATGGAGCGGCTATTCACACATTAATGGTGAAGACATTTAAAGCCAGGGATGTAACTAACCTGCTCAAGGAGACATAGCTAGAGAATGGTAGAGGCGGAGTGAGCGCTCGGGTTTTCTTACTCCAGAGACTTTTAGCCACCTCTCTGCCCTACCTCTCAGTAATGAACAAGAAGGTGGGGCTCCATTTAGAAAAGGATGAGCCACTGCTTAGCTCTATAAATTTGGACAACCCACCTAAGCTGGCCTCTTCTGAATAAGAATACAAGAATCCCTTCCAAGTGTGTTCTGTAGTTATTATATGGGAGACAATTCCACATCACAGGATTTTAAAAGACTCTGGGTTAAACTACATTAAGCAACATTGTTTACAGCCTGACTTTTGTGTGTCTTTCATACTTTATTGTACACAATATAGCTCCAACAAGAGGTTGAAGGGAGCATGTCTCAAGCATTATTGACCACAGAATAATCTGGACTGTTATGCTCCCTTAAACACAGTTTGTAAAATATTTATAAGTAGCTTCATTGAAAGAAAACAGCTGTTTTGGATGAAAGGAGGACAAATTCATTTTCCTTGTCCTGCTCCTGCTCCTACGTGCTGGGACAAGAAGGTCTTAAAGGTGCTTTTGTTTTTTTCTCACATCACTGTCCTGGTGAGAGTAGAAGATGCTTATTAACAACTTCAGACCCATGATGCATTTGGATGGAAACAAAGAACAAGAGCTTACTTACTAAGCCTATCGGACATGCTAGCTCTGGGATGAGAACGTAACATAGTCTTTGGGGGCTCACAAAACAGACATATTTATAAGGGAGGTTTTCTTTTTAAACATCTGTATAACATTACAAGTGAAAATGGTGACTTTGGAGTCAAAGAAATCTGGATTTGCATCTTTTTTCTCCTCTTCGATGGCTTGGCTGTATAAATTCAAATAAGTCACTTTACTTCTCTGAACCTCAGTTTTCTTTTCTGTGAGAAGGTTCTTGGCATGTTCCAGGATATGAATGCAGTATGACAGCATGGAGTGGGAAGACAGTGGAGGGGTCTGAGGGCCCAGTCCCAACCCAACTACATAGACAGCTGCCTCTCCCCTCAGGGGAGTTTGCTTTGGAGGACAGCACTAAAGCTGCAGCTTGGGGAGTGGGGCGTGCCTGACCAGAGCACATGAGAACAAATGAAGGTGGAGGAAGAAAGAATGGAGTGTATCCTGGCCCACTGAGTCTTGAGGATGATATTTCCACTCAGAACAGCCAATGCCCAGAGAGAACCATAGGGCCGGTCCCACTAGGAAACACGGCACCCCTTGCTGACCCAAGGCCCTACAGGGACAACAATGGAAGCAGGATCGGGAATGTACCCTGTCTGACCCAACCACACCAAGGCAAAACGCTGAGCGTGCAGCAGAGCAGTAGGGGGAGCAAAGCATGGAGTTCCTGAGGGAGTGCCAAGGATATACTTTGGGGCCAGGGTGTGGCTCCCCATTGGACTCAACAAGGGACACTCCTGGAGGTCATTGAACAGATCTTGAACTAGTCACAGGTTTTTATTTTATCATTTTTCCCTTATTTATATATTTTTTGGACATTGGGGTTTTTTTTGTTGTTGTTATCATTGTTTTACTTTCTTTGGTCACTTCATCTTAGTGTTCCTTGTTTTTTGGGGGACATATAGCTATTTCTGCAGGTCTATCTAGATAAAATAGGCTGGATTAACAGTCTGGAGGAGAAAAGAATGGGATTGATAGTTTGGGGGGAGAAGGGGACATGGGAGATGGTGAGGAGTGGCAAAGGAGGTGGTTTTGACCAATGCAGGGATAAGGGAACAAGTAATTCAAAATCAGTGACAAAGTGGGTGTGAGATGTCTGATAGCGATTGATCAAGAGTTATGTAATAGAGAGAAAATACTGAAATCCCAATGGAGGCTAAGCATGATAGTGGAACATGAGGATAGTAAAAGGAAATAGAGGAAAGAACTGGGTGTAAAAGGCATTTATAGAGGTCTAAATACAGGCATGTACTGATGATGGGGAAATAGATCTATGTGCATACACTATTAAAGTTAATATTAAGACAGCAGTTGGACATTGAACCTCCACACAAGTAGTTCCTCAATGCAAGAACACTTTGTTCTATTCAATTGGCATTCCACGATGCTCACTTTCCTGACACAATCACTGAAGACAAATGTGTGCATAAACAAAAGTGGTAAAGGAGGGGGCTGAGCCCTGGTGGCGCAGTGGTTGTGAGCAGGACTGCAGCACACTGGGATGGAGGCTCAATTCCAGCAGCGGCTCCACAGGACCAAATGCTGGGCCTCCTACTCTCACCACAAGAGGGCAGGGATGCCCAAAAAAAGTAGTAAAGAAAACTGATGGTGCCCAGCTACCAAAATATGTAGTATCTTGGGTCTTAAAGGCTTGAAAGTAAACAAGTAGCCATCTAGCTCAGAAGCAACAAAGTCCACATGGAAGAAGCACACCAGATTATATGACCACGAAGTGTTGAAGGGATCAGGTATCAGACATCAAAGAACTAAAAATCATATCATTATAAATGAGAGGGAGTATAGATTGGGGACCCAAAGTCTATCAATAGGTGAAGCAACATCTCCTTACAGATGGGTTGCAGGGGGGAGACAAGCCAGTCGATATACAGTGTAGCAACAATGAAATATCCAATTTTCCTCTAGTTTTTAACTGCTTCCTCCCACCACTATCATGATCCCAATTCTACCTTACAAATCCAGCTAGACCAGGGGATGTACACTGACGCCAAAGCATAGAGAATTCAGGATAGATGATCCCTTTAGGACCAATGGTGAGAGTGGGAATACTGGGAGGTAGAGGGAAGGTGGAGCAGAAAGGGGGACCCAATTGCAGGGATCTGCATTTAACCTCCTCCCTGAAGCACAGACAACAGGGAAGTTGTAAACTATTAAGGGTTAATGGGGGAGGAGAAGGGAGAAGGAGAGGCTATAGGGGGAGCTGAGACTGGGGTGGGGACTAAGTAGAAGGAGGATGTTTCAAGAATGATGATGGCAACAAATGTGCAAATGTAGTCTGCATACAACTGATGTATGTACTGATAGTGATAAGAGTTGTATGAGCCCCCAATAAAATGATTTAAAAAACAAAGCAAAACAAAAAGAGGTTCTTGGCAATACAAATAGTTTTTGGTCAGCTACTAATCTAAAGGTTGACAGTTTGAATCCCACCCCCAGTAGAACAGCAGAAGAAAGATCTGGCAATCTTCTGTAAAAATTATAGTCAAGAAAATGGTTCTTTACAATAACACACAGGGTGACCATAAGCCAGAGTCAACGCAAAGGCAACTTGTTTTGTTTTCTGGCTACTGTTAAGCTTTGCTGATATAATGCACTGGAAGTTACATAGAGTTTGCATATAAGCATTCAATTAGAGCTAGCTTTAGTATCATTATTGTACCTATTTCACAGATGAGAATACCAAGATTCAGAGAAGGGAAGTAACTTGTCTAACTATGAAGTGGCTGAGGTGAAACTCATATTCAACTTTAAAACTGCTCTTCCTTCCCAGAAGTCTTGATGGAGGCTGAGCCAATCACTGGTTTGCAACCAAAACACCTGGGAGTTTTACACATACTCCTGGAAGTAAGAATTTTCTCCCAGGACTCAGACAGCTCTGCCCAACCAGGGGAGTTTATATACACATGGCAACAATGGGCCCATGTCTCAGATTCCAGAGCAGAACTGAGAGGGTATTAAGTTTTCAGACATTACTCCTTCTAATGTTCCCCTGTGCAGTGAAGTCTCTGGCCATGTCTTTAATGCTCTTCTGACCCCGACGCCAGCCCTGCGGGCCATCTCCCAGGTGGAATGGCCAACACACACATTGTATGCCTAGAGACCAGGAAGTCTCCATCAACCTGTGATCTTCCAAGCTCTAGAGTGAGATAGGAGAAGGAATAGCAGAGAGGGACAAAATGGGGGCTGAGAGGGCAAGCGTTCTCCTGTCCCCACAGGCATGAAGAGAGCCCCTCTTTAAACAAGTTTGTATGCTGCCCTTCCATAACTTTCTGTTTGGAAGAATACTTTTTTTCCTCAAGCTCTGAAAACCCACAATCTGTCCTTTATTTTCAATGTACATGCAAATTAAACTCAGGCCTAGATGAGAAGACCGTATATCCTAGCCTGCTAGTGGCACAGCGGAACCTCTAACACCCATGTCCTGATTCCTTTCGCAACAAATTCCAACTGTCAGATTGCAAAGCATCCTTATTTTAAAAAATTTTAAAGTGAGGGAAAGTAGAGCTTAAATGTGTCTCCCATTCTCAAGTTGCGTGTTCTCACTCTGGAACTAGCCTTGTCTTGGGCTACACTGAGGGTTTGATGTGTCCCTGTCCTCCCTGATCCCATGCACCAACTACTGCAGGTCCAAAGAACCAGGGTGAGCTTCCTCTGGTCTCTCGAGATCCTCTGCCTTTCTGGGCAAAGAACCTATTCAGAAATGTGAACAGCAGAGACCAAGAAAGAGATGGTGTGGTGACCTGGGGCAAATCACCTGGCCTCACAGAACCTCACTGTTATCAGCTGTAAAATTCCAGTCACTTCTTGTATCTCATGGGATTGCTATATAAACGTCAGGGTAAAGTAGGTAATGAGCCTGCAACATAGAAGTCATTCAGACAGTATTGTTGTCTCCTGTCTTATTATGTTAACTCCAGCTGGTTTTCAATCATGTCTGAAGATCTCATACATTGAGTCTGTGTATGCATCTTAGGCTCTCAGCAAAGCAACACTATGCATCCATATATATTCCTTGGAGGGAGCTCTGCCCTCCATAGCGATTTGAGTCTTCTTCCTCCTGTCAGTAGACCAATATTCTATGGAGGGACTCTGCAATAAGATTGGCTTGAAATTTGTACTGGCTTAACTTGTACCCTTGGTTCCCCTATCACAGACAAGTTATGTAATCTTCCTGGGCCTTAGTTTCCTCATCTGTAAAATGGGTATGATGACAGTACCAAACTCATAGGCTTGCTTTGAGGGTGTGATAGTCTGGGTAAACTAGAGTAACAAATCATAGACACTCATATATGTATAAGCAGGAAGTAAGCCTTGTCAGTAGAGAGTCTCCAAGGAAGTGAACCAAGAGAGACAGTGTCTCTGCCTCCAAGAAGGAATTACCACATTCCCCAGAATTCTCAGGGGAAGCCATACCCACACAAAGGTCTCATTGGCTATCTCCAGATTGACAGGCTAGACTCCACCCCTGCACTCTTACTCCTCAAGTTGACACCAGATTAGGTGACTGTCACCGAGGTTAAATGGGAGACTAAGTGTAAGATACTTAGTGCAGGAGCTCACTAGTGGTCCATGAATGGAGTAGCTCTTCATTTGGCCTGAGGTCAGTCCTTCCTGTCCTGAGAGAAAGTATAGAGGGGAATTAAGGTAAAATGGTCAATAGACTTGGGTGAAGTTCTAATTCTGTCACAAATCTGTTGATTGAGGCTGGCTATCATCTTGCTCATCTCTGTGCCTCCTTTTCCCCACCTGAGAAATGAGAGGGAAGAATTAGGTGAGTCCTCCAATCTGGGAACTTTCAGGAGGGAAACTGTGAGGATGTTGCCTGTGACTGTGGATGGCTCTCTTCTTCCCAGGCCCCAAGTACAGAATGGGAGCACAAAGGAACAGGAGGCCAAGGAGATGGGCCTCACCAAACCAGATGGGCCTCTCCTTGTTGATAGAGGCACCACGTGATGCCAGCGTCAAGTACTGTCTCTACCACCATGCTGTGTGTGACCTCTCACTTCTCTGCACATCAGCACCTCTCCTCTATAAAATGGGACCCCGAGAAAGGGGTTATGATGACTACAGAAATCCATGCCTTTGAAGCACTGAGCACAGTGAGAAGGCATGTGACTGGTTTCATATCATTAAGGATGCTAGTGTACATGGAGCTGACCACTCAGCCTGGAGCTCATGGAGTGACTGAGTAGCAGAGCAAATGCAAGTGTGGCCATTTCAAGTATAGTCTCTGATGACAATAGAGCTCTCTGTGAGGACAACCAAGCCAAGCCACACCTGTAGATAAAGGGTGAACCAACCTCCACAGGCTGACTGTCCGGATTCCCACAATTCCAGGTCAGCCTGAAGGAGGTGACTGTCCTGTCCTCCTCCCCCCACCCACCCAAAAGAATGGCTCTGCAGGGCTGGGCAGGAACACAGATGACAGCCTGACTGCTCTTTTTCTAAAGCACAGGGTGTTCCTAAACCTAGGACTGGCCATAAGGCAACAAACGTAGCCTTGGAAAGGGCAGGTGGGGTGTTGGTCCTGGAGTCCTGGATTTACATGTTGAGTATTTTTGAGCACTCTGATTGCTCATCAGAAAACAGGGAGAAAAATAGAACCTGCTCCTCTGGGGAGTTGCAGACATTAAATGAGTGCATATAGCAGCCCTTCTGTAGACAGCATTACTTACATCATTAGTCCTCACTCAGGGTTCTTTTAACCATACCACACTGGAAAAACCTAAGAGTTCAAAATCAAATATATTGATTTGGAGGGATTTTTCCCCCAACCATACAGCAGTGGAATTGGTGGTGTGGTGTCAGTCTAGAAATCCGGAGGGGAGCCCTGATTCTGCCTCCTTGTTGCTCTGTGCCCTTTCAGAGGACATTTCCCCCTCTCTGGGCCTCTGTTTCTTCTTCCATAAGTGCACTGTCTAACCAAAATACATCATGAGCCATCTATGTAATTTTATAATTCACTGCTGTTGTTAGGTGCTGTTGAGCTGGCCACAACTCATGTTGACCATGTCGGCCAGTTCTGCACTGTCATCTCAATTGTTGCTATTCTTGAGCCCATCACTGCAACTGCAGCGTTGGTTCATATCATCAAGGGTCTTCCTGGCTTTTGCTGACCCTCTACCAAGCATGTTACGCATCTCCAGTGACTGGTTGCCTCTTGTAACATGTCTGAAGTATGGTAAGTGAGATGAAGTCAAAACATCCTTACTTCTAAGGAGCATTCTGGCTGTTCTTTTTCCAAGATAGACTTATGTGTTTCTCTGGAATCTCAGAGTATATTTAATTTTTTTTTTTTAACCAATGTCAGTCACCATTTCAAGGCTTCAATTCTTTCATCGTTCTTACTCAATATCTGGCTTTCACATACATGAATGATTGAAAAGGTCAGGGCTTGGATGAGGCAAACCTGATAACTTTGGGTTTCAACACATTAAAACAATCATTTGCAGCAGATTTGCCCCAGTGCAATAAGTTACTTGATGTCTTGACTGCTCTTTCCATGAGCGTTGGTTTTGGATCCAAGTAAAATGAAATCTTTGACACGCAAGCTCTTTCCATTTATTTTGGTAGTTGCTATTGGTCTGCTTGAGAGGATTTTTGCTTTCTTGACATTGTGTTTTAACCCACACTTAAGAATGCAATCTTTGGTTTGCATCAGCCAGCAAGTATTTCTTCAAGTCTTCTGTTTTTATAAAGTAGATAATCTGTGCCTCTGAATTGTACCTGCAGAAATTCTTGAATTGGTGTATGTTCTGTTATGCATATTTGCAACAAAAACAATAAAATAAAACAAGCTAAATTAAAGAAAAATAAATAGATGAGGTGCGTTTTATTAGTAATAGTGTATATTTATAGTGTGCATTTTATTTTTTCTGAGGTATCCCAGAGATTGTCATTGGACATAAATTATCAATATGGAAAAAATCCTGTTATTCTGGATAGACTAGAAAAACAGATCCTCATATGTATAATAGGGAGTTTTATAGAGAGGGTAAGTTTAGATTAAGAAAGTCTTCCAACCCAGTGCTGTCCAAGCCCATAAGTCCAACATTAGCCCATATGTCCAACTTTGATCTGCAAAATCCTCCTCAAGCTCACAAAACACACACAATGATGCCAACTGAAGGAGGAAAGCCAAATCAGAGAGCATGTAAGCATCTCAGCATTGGCAGGGGTCTCATGTGGCTGCTCCAGCACCCAGGGCTGCATCAGGGAAGGTCCATGTGGCTTCTCCTCGGGGATGTCTCACAGGAAATGAGCCTTGCTGGCTAACGCAGCCACACTCTGGTCCAACCATCAGAGAACAAGAGACCAGAGACCAAGAAAGGTGAGCCTCACCAAGCCATTTATCTCTCTGCCCTTCAATTAATCCCACATGTGTTTATCGGCCAGCTTGGCACAATAAACCTTAACTCTCTCAAAACCTACTGAAATCTTTTTCCTTTAAAAAAAATAAGTCTTTCAAATTAACAACTACACCAGTAGTTTTCAGCAGAGGACCATTATGTCCTTGGAAAATTTGGAAATAGGTGGGACTTTTTAAACTGTCACATCAGGCATGTTCAAGAGTCGCATTTGCAGATAGATACCCTATTGGACAGGACGGCTTTATGACATGATATTATTTGAACACATGCTCTTAAAAGTCAAATTTTTAAGAGGTGGATCTTGTTATGTTTGCTTTTTTGCTCATCCTTGAATGACTGGCTAACTGACCAGCCAGTCTGTGGCTGGTTCATCAGGTCCTGGCTGGTCAAACTCTTCCAAAGCTATCCACCCTCTCTGAGGAGAACAGGGCTGGAACTGACAGTGAGCCCTGTTCTTTTCCGGGGAGACAATGCTGCAGGCCCTGCTACCTGCCTGACAGGGCTATTGTGGCTTGTGGAGAATGGGGCTTTGTCAGAACCAAAGCCCAATAGCCTGCCATTCAATGGGGTCCTTTATGTCTGTCCTGTGGGCTAGCTCCCTGACAGCTCTGGGAGGCCCCGCCTCCTCCAAGAGCAGATGGGGAGCCTGAGGCCCAGAGAGGGTGTGGAAGGTCTCATAGGCATCCCAGATCCCCTTATCTCAACCCACTGCCTTAAAAGTTGAAATTCACCAAATTGCGAAAAACCTTGTCTACAGCATAAACGCTGGGCTGTCCCTAGACTTGGGAAAAGGGACCCCTTTGGGGGACCTGAAAATTTAATGGCTTTGAGAACCATAAGTACACACAAATGAAAATGTATACCAGAAGTCTGGTGTGCTTCTGCTTCTTGGGATCCAGGCTCAGCTCTAGTGCTGGCAACATGTATCCTTGAGCATCCTCTCTCGTGATGGACAAAGGTCGGGTTCCAAGGACACACTCCACCTCTCTCAGCCTAAGTCTTTGGAACAAAAGCAACTGAATATGAGTGTGGTGAAGTTGTTGCAGGAGTGCCCCGCAGATGGGTTTTCCCCCTTGCCCAGTCAAGTACAACAAGGCAGGGGGCCAAGTTTACTGCACAAACTAACTGATTCTCTAGCGAGTGAAATGCCTTACAAAGGAAGATATGGCAAGGAGCCTGAAAGAACACAAACAAGGGAAAAGGAGAGTTTTAAAGGGAGTTTTGGCAGAAAGGACATTATGTCAATTCATGAACATAGGTAGAAAATTCTGGGAACTGGATCTCTATGAGTGGGGTTATGGTAATTGGATACATGTGTAACAGGTATTCAAAAATGGAGTCCAAGATAAAGACTTCTGGCTAGGCTCAACACATTTTAGGGATGATGCCCATGCTCCAGGCCGCTAGTTCTTTAGGTTCAAGTCTAGCCTGGTATTCATTGCTCATGGGTTTACTTGAGGTCACAGGTATCTGCTCTGCCCCTGCTCTTAGGACTGGTTGAAACTGGTCAAATGGGCAGATGCTGCAGAGCGAGGGTGTGGAGCTACAACACATTGTTCTTACCAGGGAGAAACAGACACCGTATGCCCAGAGGGCAGAAAAGCCCGTTATTCGTTCAGGGGAGGAAGAAAATTGAAAATGAGTAACATTCCACACATTAAAATGTTAACTGGATGTGGGGTATGATTGAACCCATACGTGTTAGCTTGGGGAACCCCTCAAGCCATCTGGACCTGAAAGATGGGGGTGGAATAATCCAGCCTCCTACCTATTGTTCTCAGGTGCAATCAAGTGGGTTCTGACCCTGTGAGCAACAGAATGACACACTGCCCGGTGCTGCACCCTCCTCAGGATTGTTTCTGTGCCTGAGCCCATGATGGCAGCCATGCTGTCAATCCATCTCATGGAGGCCCTTCCTCCTTTTTGCTGCCCCTTCACTTTAGCAAGCATGATGTTCTTCTCCAGGGACTGACCTCTCCTGACAACATCTCCAAGTCTTGCCATCCTTGCCCCGCCTGTACTTCTTCTAAGACAGATTGGTTGGTCCTTTTAGCAGTCTTTGGTATTCTCACTATTCCTCTCCATCACTACAATTCAAGTGCATCAATTCGTATTTGGTCTGCCTTAGTCAATGTCCAACTTTCACATACATATGAGCCAATGGGAAATGCCATGGGTTGGGTTAAGGCATACTTTAGAAATCAAAGTAACATCCTTGATTTTCAATATTCTAAAAAGTGCACTAGATTTATGTCACTCAACTCATCGCTTTTTTAAAATCTCTTGACTGCTTCCATGAGTATTGAGAGTGGATTCAAACAAGACAAAAATCTTTGACAATTTCAACCTTCTCTCTATTTATCATGCGTTTCCAATTAGTCAGTACAGTTGTACAGATTTTGGTCTTTGTGCATTGAGTTGTAATCTGTACTAAAGGTGCAATCCTTGATCATCATCAGCAAGTGCTTCAAATCATCCTCACTTTCAGCAAGCAGGCTGTATCATCTGATATTGAAAGTTGTTAACATGTTTTCCTCCAATTCCGAAGCTACAGCATTCTTCATCTAATCCAACTTCTCTGATGATTTGCTCAGCATACAGTTTGAATAGGTTTGGTAAACAGATACAGCCCTGACACACACCTTTCTTGATTTTAAACCATGCAGTAAGTATTCCCTTGTTTTGTTAACACAACTGCCTCTTGATCCATGTGCATTTTCTAAAAGAGCACAATGAAGTATTCTGGAATTCCCAATCTTGTCAAGGTTATCCAGGGTTCATTATGGTCCACACAATCACAGTCAATATGGTCTATTTGCATAGTCATAAAGCAGAAGTAAATACCTTTCTGGTATTCTCTGTTTTGACATCAGCAATGTAATCCCTTGTTTCACCTCTCACCTGAACCTATGGCAGCTCCCTGTCACTGCACTGCTTCAGCCATTGTTGGATGACCATCAGCAAAATTTTACCGGCATGTGATATCAGTGATATGCTTCTATAATTTGAGCAGTCGCTTGGCTCACCTTTCTTTGGCATGTGTACAAATGGCCAAGTAGTTGTCTTCCAAATTTCTTGGCATAGATGAGTTAGTGATGTCTCTTTCCTAAGCTTTCTCAAGCTGTAGAGCTGCCAGGACCAGATATCAACACTGTTTTATAGCTGAAGGTGGATTGGAACAATAGAGATTCTTGGAAGGAAAAGACTAATTCAACTCTCTTGACAAATCCTTTCCCTCAGGTAACATGGTGCATATACTTGTCCACCACGAAGTATCATTTCCTTGGAATATATCCTCTAGTTATTTTTCATCGAGTTCTTGCTTCTCTTTGTGTTCTAGTCCATGGCAGTCTTCAAAGAACTCACCTCCGCTAAACATAGGTGTTGCCCTCCTCCAATGTGAGAGTCAGACCTGATGCTCTTAAAGACCCGTGGGCCCTGCCCTTGACTTCTTTTGGGTGCTACTCCCTTCGCCTTCTAACGTCAGTCTGGGGACTCTCTCCTCTACCCTCCTGGTGGCTCACATATACAAAAGGGTGCTGGCAGGGGTCATCTCATTGACAGATGAGGGGACCTGTTTGACAGATGGAGGGTAAGAGACTTGTTTAATGTAAGCCAACAAGTTAGATGAAACTACTCTCTAGGCGAACTCTAGAGGGGTTTTTTGAGGCAGACCTAGAAGACCACCCATAGTCCTTGGAGGCTAGTGGCTGGGAGGACAGCGTGGGAGCCAGAAGAGCCCTGGTAACCCTTGTCTCTTTCACTCACTAGCTGTGCCAGATAGGCGCAAATTTCTCAGCGTTTAAACTACAGGTGTTAGAAGATGCTGACTTTAGAGGAAAGCTAGGAAAGGATGTATAGGTACTCTATAAACTTTTTTTTTAATCTTGTAAGTCTAACTTCATCTTCTAATGAAAAGTCTTGGAAAGCACTGTTCTCACTCATCTGTAACATGGAAGGAAGTACAATGGTCCCACTGTCTCCCTGCAGGGCAGTTTGGCTTGGTGTAGGGGTCTGTCATTCCGTCTGCCTCTCAGCATTAGATCAGCTCTGCTGTGAATGAATAAAGAGAAGAGAAAAGGAGGTGGGGAGGGGAGGAGAATGGAGGAAGGGAGTCCAGGTGCCTCGACCCTCCAGTCCCAAAACTCCAAAAGGCTGCAGGGTACCCCCTTCCAAACCCACGTTCCAGCTTTCCCCATCACTGGAATATTGCCCCCTCTGCCACCATCCTGGAGCTCGTCCAGGTGGGTGGAACTGCGTGCTGGACCAGGCGTCGGAGAGGAGCAGGGGTGGCACCAAGGGACCCGCCTCCTCGCCATCTGCCCTGGATCCTGGGCCGTGACTCTGCAGCGGGACGCCCGGCAGACTCCATGCCCGGGCAGGGCGTGCGCCCCTCTACGGTTCGCCTGAGCGCCTGCTGCGGTCCCCGTCGTTGCTCAAGACGCCCAGTGACTCCTCCCCGGGGACCCTCCCATTCTGGGGTGCGTCATTCTCCCCACCCCCTGGGTTCTGACCCCGGCGGCTTCTCGAGTGCCGGTCTTGGCGGGGACAAGTCGCGGCCACCTGCTGCGGAGCGGGAGTCCCGGGCGAGGTCCGCCCGCTCGTCGGTCTGTGCGCCCAGGGCCCCATGGAGCCGCCGGCCAGCAACGCCAGCTGTGAGAACGGTGCGTGCGGGTGGCCCAGGGAGCCGGCCCGGGCGGGGACGGGGGGGGGGGGGGGGGGCGCGATGTGTGGCTAGGGGGGCAACCCACTTCGCCCTGTGCGCTGCTCTGGACGCCTGCCCCTCGCGGGCTCCTTGCCCGCCTGCCCGCCGGGAGGCCATTCACTGAAGCATAGGAAGGTTAGCCCAAGGTGTCTCCTCCCGGGCCCCCAGGTCCTTCCAGAGGAGAACCAGGGCCCCTGTTGGGAGCTTGGGTCATTGCAATCTGCTCGGAAAGGATGGCATGGGGTTTCTTTTCTTCATGTAGGAGCGTGTGGTTGCTTGTGTCTTCACGTCAGCTTTTAAAACCAAACCGAGTCTGGCTGTCTCCCTGTGTCCACATTGGGCACTGTGCCCCTCCCTGCAAAGACACACAGGGGAGGGGTGCAGTAACCCACCACTTCCCGGTTAGCTGCAGATCACCTATTTGGGAGATAGAGAAATGGGAGCCGTGAAAGGAGCAGCATGGGGAAGCCCTGCGGTGTGAGGGCTATGGGTTCTAATCCCTGCAGACCTCGCTCTGTGCTCGGCTTTTTCCTGGATGGAGCTCTAGCTCCCCACTGCATCTTGAAATTAGTGTCATCTCCTTCAGCCTCAAACTTCTCCCCGTCTCTAAATGATGCGTTCCGTTGGCCTATCTGTTGGGTGCTGTGTTTGGTTTTATTTGAGTTTGGATTTCCTGACCAACAAGTCCGGCCATTTGCAGCCTCAGCCCATCCCCTCGGGCAGACCATGCTCCCCAAACCTAGCAGGTTCGTGGTGCAAGAGCAAGAGAGAGCGGCCCCGTCTGACAGATGGAATCGGCTTCTGTGATTAGCGCTCGCTGTCTCTGTTTCCTCTTATGGATGTGAACTTGACATTTTGGGGGGTGGTTGTCAGCTCCTTGGTTGCCCGAGCCTCACAGTGGCAGGCAAGTCTACAGCAGGCCTTTGGGCCCGCCTGCTGGAGACACGCCTTTTAGAGGGCAGGGAAGAGCTTGGGAACAGGACTTTCTTCTTGAAGCTGACCTCCTTGGCTCACATCTTCCTAGGTACTGGCTCATTTCCTGAGCAGGGGAACTCCCCCAATTCAGCCCTTAGGCCAGGATGCCCAACCGGAGGGAGCGATGCAGAACGAGTCTGATGAGGGAGGGAGATGACTTCTTGTTGTCTCATCTTCCCGGGATTGTGACATGGGTCTTGGGAAAGGAGATTCCCTCCGTACTGCAGAAGGCACATGGATACCCTCTTGTGGATGCTAGACCCAACTCTCAAGCAAGACTATCGCCCTTCCCAGAGTGTCAGTCTCCTCCCCGCCCCCCGCCCCCCGCCCCATGACAATAACAGGTAGACAAATGCTGCTTTCTATACTTGATCTTAGCCCAAAGGCTGAGAAGCAATAAATGCTGCTTTCTGAAGGCTGTTGACCCTGTGTAATGTAGACCAGTTAGCAGTGCTGCATTCTATTCCACTGACCACCACGCTCTGTGCCCAACCTTACACTCTGGGCAGACAACCCCTCTCCCCTCACACAGGACCCTGGGCCCTGGAGACACACCACTTAAAAAAAGATCATTTGCCACCAGAACTCACAAAGTCTAATGCCTACAAAGGGGGAGCATGAATCAAGAATACTTGAAGAGGGCCTGAGCCCCAGTGGTGTAAGTGGTTGAGTGCGGGACTGCGGCCAGCGGGCTCGACAGTTCAAATCCAGCGCCAGCTCTCAGAAGCAGCACTGGGTAGTGCCCACAACCACCAGAGGCAGTGATGCCCCCCAAACAAACAAACAAACAATACTTGAAAAGAGCCAGCACAAAACTCAGGGGACTTGAAAAAACAAACACACAAAGTATGGAAAGTGGATGATTTCATTTTTAAGAATAGAAGTCCCATACCTGAATGTCCATGGGAAAAACTCAAGTTCTCTAAATGTTGGTCACAAGTGTATGGTTTCAAAAACTCGGGGGGGGGGGGCACATGAAGTGCCACCCACCCCTCTGCCTTGCTTGCTTTATCAAGAGTGAAGAGATTAAATTTATGAGCTTTGGTATCATTTGGGTTTGAGGTCCAATTCTGGATAAACCACCCAATCAGTAAAGGCTGAGTCAAGTTACTGAACACAGGTCATCAGTTATGTGAACTAGGCACATCGACACGCCGCTCCAAGCTACTTCTTAACATGAGGGGCACGAAGCTGCATGGAAAGCTCGGACCAGAGGACCACGTGCGGTGCCCCTCTACCTGGGAAGATTATTGGCTGTTCTCAAGTAGCGACACATATTCAATGGCCTAGTACAAAGAACAGCCCCTTGGGCCCAGGTTCGCCTATACTGTCTGGCGGCTGAACCCTTGGAGTTTGTACCAGAGTCACTGAGTAGTAAAGGCAAAGGACATGCAAGTTTGGAGGTCTGCGTCCTGATGGTCCACTCCAGAAAAGACAGCCGTGGGATACCCCACAGAGCCACTGAACACTGGAATAGCTATGGGGAGTGAAGATTCAGGGTTAGCTCCATGGCAATTGGTTGACTGTTGGTGTGTGCCAGTGGATAAACCAGGGGGCTGGCTCTGGGACAAGGGGTCTCTTCGACTTGGGAAACAAACCAAAGTCAGATTCTGTGTGAAGCAAAAAGGATACCAGTCCCGCCATAACCAGTCCCTCCGGCTCAGGCCTGAGAGGAATGCCTGCGATGCTAAGTCCTGGATCCCATGCTGCCTGAGAGCTTGCTGGGCCTCCGGGTAGCAATGGGGCTTTTGAGTCTGATAGGCTAGCATCCAGGCTCTGCCAGGGTGTATTCTTAGGCAAAATACCTGACCCCTCAATGCCTCCACTTCCACATAGGAATTGAAGATGGCACTTAGCTGGCCCGGTGACTAAGAATTTGATGTACTTATGCATATGTGTGATTAGCACTCTGAGAATGTGAACTGCCCTTTCAGGTTGGGCCCAGTGTGGGGGAGAGCCTGCAGTAGCTCAAGCAGGGTGTCTAAATCCAAGACTGACCAAGACAGTGTTTGGAAGGTATGCCAAAGACCCCAGTGTAACTTTCTCCTCATGGCCTTGCCATTCAGGTTCCCTGATCAACGCTTACTGCTCCTCCCACCATGTCCTGTGCCAGATTGTGGGTGACCTCAGCCCGGAGATACCCAGCAATGCCACCTTTCACAGCTGGCAGGAGAGGGTCAGACAGAACTACGGCTTCTACATCGGCCTGGGGCTTGCCTTCCTGTCCAGCTTCCTCATCGGCAGTAGTGTCATCCTCAAGAAGAAAGGCCTCGTGCGACTGGTGGCCACAGGAGCCACTCGGGCTGGTAAGCTCCTAAGAATAGCCAGGGATGGGACCCCAGGGCCGCGGAGCTCACAGACGGTTTTCCTCCATGGGCGTTAGGGCAGCAGTTGGAAAGTCGGGCTTTGCATGGTCAACCTTGTTGGGAAGCCAGGACACCCTTCTTTGAGGAGGAATGGTTGAGTGCTTCCAATAATTCATGGCGGTCTAATTGGGGTGATGGCAAAAGATGATCCCGGGCATAAGAACCAGAAGTTCCAGATCCAGTCCGGGCTCGACTTCCTTCCCACGGGGTCACCTTTGGCAAAGCACCGCTGCACACACATGCTTCTCTGAAGCATGGGGAGATTCTACCTTCACTCAGAGTAGGGTCGGACACTCATGTCAACTCACCATCAAATTGAGCTGCAAAGGAATTTGTAGTCTCTGTCTACAAGAGATTTGACTATTTAAAAATAAGATATATCCATGAAGCAATTTTTGAGAAAGCATCATGTCCAAGAAATCCATTCATTCAATTAGCATTTTTGTGCTCCAGCTGTGTGCCAGGTACCGTGTGAGACATGGGGGTTGGGTGCCTTCGTGGTATATTGAGTTGCATGTGAGAGACAGAGAAACAGCTCCCTAGTCAGCTAAGTGCTAAGAAGGGGGAATAAAGGAATGCCATGGGCACATCTTGGTGGGCCCCGTGAAGCCCAAGCTTTATTTGGTATTCGGGAGGTTTTCTGTAAGAGGTGAGTCAGGTCTCTATGCTGAGATGCAAATGGAAAGGAGCTAGCAAGGTGGATGCAGAGGAGCCAGGCAGAAGGAATCACACGTGCCAAGGCTCAGGCGTGAGAACGTGGGTGATGCCAGAAACTGAACATCGCTCAGGATGGTTGGAGCCCAGAGAGGTGAAAGATGAGGTGGGGGGTAGATGATGAAGTGTCTTTAAAAATGGTCCTTCAGAGATTAACTACAATTGCAAGTGACTGAAAGGTTTTAAACAGGGGAATGATGTTGCCTAATCTCGGATTTAAAAGAGTTTTCTGAGCCTCGAGAAAAGGTTGAGGGACAAGACTGGAGGCTGGAAGACCAATTAGGAGACAGAGGTGACAGAGGTACACTGGGGACATGCAAAGGGAATGGAAAGGAGAGATGAATTCCAGAGATAGTTGAAGATAGAACAAAGCAGGTCTGATGTTGACTGCCTGCAAGGGGAGGGGAGAACTCAGGAGCCAAGAGTGACTCAGGCCTCTGACTTGAGCAATGGCAGGAGGAGCAGGTTTATGGGACAAGCCTGCATTCAAGTTTAGGCATGTGCATTTGTGGGATACCAGTCTTGGGAATCAGACTACTGGGATGCCATTTCTGGCTCGTCCATTCCTAGTGATGTGAGCCTGGGCAAGGAAAGTTTGCTTTCTGTGTCTCTACTTCCTTGTCCCTAAAATGCGCATGAGAAGCGTGCCAGCCCCAGGGGTTGTTGTGAAGACATATACCCTGTTTAGAAAGACACCGGGCACAAAGTCAGTCCTCTCAACTCTCACTCACCGACATCCAGTCAAGGCCGACTCATAGAGACCCCCCTCTGAATCTCTGAAATGGTAACTGTTTACGGGAGTAGGAAAACCCAGTCTTTCTCCCATGGGGCAGCTGGTGGTTTTGAACTGCTGGCCATTCAGACCTCAGCCCAATGCACAGCCACCACACCCCAAGGCTCCATGAAGTCAGCAGTCATATTGGCTACATAATAATAATGCTATATAGACACAGGGCTCTGCAGACAGTTGGGTAGCCAGGTCTAGAACTCAGTTGTTCCCTGATGTGGTGAGATGTGAGGGCCAAGAATGGAGTCAGGTAACAATGGTTATTGTTGCTCTTTCCCTTTCATTTATGGATAAGAGTTCAAAATCCAGATAACCTCTTCCAGAATGCCAAGAAAACGCCTGTTCATGCCTGGGGGAGAGCTCAGCGAGCTACTCCCTAGAAGGGGACTAAAAAGAAGTATGACTCTCCATCCAGAATAACAACTCCTTCCTCCAATTTGCTTCTGAAATTCCAAATCTCAGAAAAACGCTCTCAGAGTTCATTCTTTCTTTATTATTCTTTCAAACATTTTATTGCGAATTGGGAGGAGGGTTCACATATCAAATCATCTTTTGGTTTCATTTCATTTTTACATTCAGTCACTTAAATAGCTTATCGAACCTCCTGGCTTGTCCTCTTTTCTCCCCTTCTTCCCCCATCTCCCTCTTACAGTATATTAACATCCCCCTCACCCATGTCAACACCTTTCTGTCTTTTAGCTTCTCACTTCTCCTTCCCTTCCTGCCCCTCCCACCCCGGTGAACCATTAGAGTCAGCTTCTTTTCCTGACTTTTTAAAAAGTGCAACAATGGCCTCATACAATATCTGTCCTTTCATATCTGGTCAACTTTATTCAGCCCCATGGCCTCCTAATCCACTCATGTCATGAAGTGTTTACTCTCAGAGCTCTTCACACTTCTAGACATTCTCAATAAGAGACCTATAATCTATTGACTTTCATGGAACCATCTGAAACCCATCTCTCTCTTATCAGTAGGAGTCCTGGTGGCACAGTGGGTTATGTGTTGGTATGCTAACCACAAGGTCAGCTGTTCAAAGCCACTTCCATTTTTGTCAGAGAAATGCTAGGAAATATGTTTAAAATATGATTGGAGGTTTCAATCCACTAAAAGGCACCTTGAAATAAAGGCCCATTGAACTCCTTCCAAACATCAATCACTGAAAACATCTCGGAGCCCAGTTCTCTTCTGACACGCAGTGGTGGGGCCACCTGGGTCAAAACTGACCTAAAAATACTGTCTTTTTTTTTTTAAGTGTAATGAACGATAAGCGCTGAGTATTAAGACAGAGATTCCCAGAGAGAAAGATTACAGATCTGGGCTTCAGAGAGGGCATTTCAAGGAAATAGCATCCAAGCATGGGCCTGTCAAGTAATGTAGGTCTCAGGCAGAATTGTTAAGAAGAATATTCAACACAGAGAAAAAGCATGGACAAAGTGCATGAGGCAGAGAAGAGCTCATCCTATTTGAGGAAGGAAAGAAAGCATGAGCCACTGGATGCTCATAGAAGGAAAAGAATAGCATGAGGGGAGTTGGGGGATGTGGCCATGTCTAGACAATGAAAGACTGTGTGACGGCCATCATCCTAAGAACTATCATCAATGGTAAACTAAAGAGTGCCATGAATGGACCTCCATTCCCAAAAGACCACCAGCTGCAGTTGGAGGAAAGGTGATCACAGGGCAGGAGCAAGCAAAAGGCCCCACAAACTGTCCCTCAACTCAGGGCTAAGGTGATGGTGCGCTGGCATGCAGGGGCGGCAGCAGAGTGGACCCATGCGGGATGTCCT
Organism: Nesogale talazaci; assembly: GCA_004026705.1. Taxonomy (NCBI): domain Eukaryota; kingdom Metazoa; phylum Chordata; class Mammalia; order Afrosoricida; family Tenrecidae; genus Nesogale; species Nesogale talazaci. Next base: position 19,012 of record PVJH01011048.1, on the reverse strand, counting down.
TGAGAGACAGAACCAGCAGAATGGACTAGATGTGCAGGGGAGGAGTACAGGGGGTTCACAGGTCACTTCCTCATATAGCTGGCACAAGCAACTAGGAACATGGCAGTGGGATTTACTCAGTTTTACCTAGGCGTGAGTTGGAGAGTACTGATAGTCAAGCACTCCACAGAGGACTGCCTCCATTGAGATGCCTATAGGAGAGCTGGGAAGAGATGTCAAACAAGCAGGTGGGTGTACACATCTTGGCAGAGCAGGGTGGTCCAGGGGGACTGTTGGGAAATAGCGCAGCAGTGTCACATAAGTGGAATCAAAAACCTATGTGACAGTCTCAGGTCTAAGATCAAAGGAGGGTTTGGAGAGGGAGAGTGGTGTTAGGACAAGGATCCAAGAAAGTGTGGTCAAATTCTAACTTGGTGTCCTTTCCCTTCTTCAGTGGATGGAGGTTACGGCTACCTGAAGGATGGAATGTGGTGGGCTGGATTTCTCACCAGTAAGTGACTTCCTTGCTGCTAAGGCCTGTGACCTATGGAGAGTAAGAGGGAAGAGGAAAGGAGCGTGTGACAAGGCATTTCTGTCTCTACTCTGCAACATACGGAACTGGGACGTGGTGGGCTAGGAAAACACCTTGAGGGACTTTGTGGATAGAACCTGTTAGCCCCCTCTCAGACCACCTTCTCAACTCAAAGTCAGTCTTCTTTGATCAGGGAAGCATCTCTCCCAGAAACACGTGTACACAGCTGCTAATAAAGGCTTGTCGATTCCCCTCAACTTCCCTTGAGCCCAGAAAGATACTATGAACAAAGCAGTGGCCTTGTTGTATTTTCATGAACTTTTAAGTAACCTGGTCAAGGATGGAATCCCTAAACCAGCTTCCAGATACACTTAAATATACCTGGACTGGCATCCACGACACCTGAAGAACAAGAAGGCTTTTGCTTACAGGCTCGTCACATGATCTTGAACTCTGGTCTTCATGATTCCATCTCTAAAATGAAAAGGTATCAGCAGATTAGGCTAAGCTTGACTCTCTGATTAGACCTCCCGGGAGATAGAATCTGGACCAAGGCTGTAAGGATTATGGTTCTGGGGTTGTGTGAAGGGGTAAACGTGGAATGAAAGAGTCTCTCTGCCACCCCTTCTGGCTGAAGCTGGTGCTGGTGAGCCCCCTAACGTTGTTCATCCCTTACTCTCCTAGTGGCCGCTGGAGAAGTTGCCAACTTTGGGGCCTATGCGTTTGCTCCTGCAACAGTCGTCACACCTCTGGGAGCATTGAGTGTCCTCATCAGGTTATCATCATCTCTCTTTTTCTGGTTCTTTTTTGTTGTCAGTGGGTTGAAGCTGGATCTCTCTCTCTCACACACACACACACACCTCCATCACCATGAGGTCAATACGTAGGATTTCTGAGAGTATAAAAATCTTGACAGAACCAGAGAACCTCATCGTTCTCCCCCAGAGGAGCTGGAGGCTTGAACCACCCGAGTTATGATTAATAGCCTCATGCCTACCCCACGGCACCCCCAGAGTGCCTTGTGAATGCTGGTGAATTCCAGCCAGTCACAACCTCTGTTCAGTGTTGCCATCTTGAGGATCAGTCAAGATGCAATATTGACACAGTGAGAAAACAAAACCATGACTCACAGTTGCACAATTGGCATAGTTGCCTCAAGTAGTTTTGATAACACCATCACAAGACTGATGAATTTACAAGTTCCCCCGCCCCCACCCCCACCCCCACCCCCAGAAGGTGGGAAAGGCATTCAGTTCTCTGGACCATGATCTCTGCCCTTGTAGATACTGCAAGACACTCTTGAACGAGGCATTGTAGGTAAAACGGTTTTGGTAGTTTTAGAGGAATTCAGACTAGGTAGCTGAGACATCCGTTTCATCTCTCCTTATGCCTTTAACTAGAATTTTTCAAATTTATTGGGTCCCTGACCAGCCCATAGATCTTTGCCCTGAAACAATGTCCCCCTGGTGAAGAACCAGAGTATGCTCCAGTTTCTATATCTGGTGTTCCCTATTTCCCTATCTTCATCCCACCCCCACCCCACTCCCGGACACCACCTGGAAAGTCGGTGGGAAAAGAACATCATGTCGGGCTGAGCCCCAGTGGCATAAGTGGTTGAGTGTGGGACTGCGACCTGCAGGTTTGGTGGTTCAAATCCAGCGACTGCTCTCAGGAGCAGTGCTGGGTGGCTCTCACGACTACCAGAGGGCAGTGATTGCCCCCCCACCCCCAAAAAAAGAACATCATGTCACTGAGGAAGAGCAAGGGGCTATAGGCTTCCCCACTCCACTTCCCGAAAACCAGTGACTCAGGAAGTCACAAGAATTTTCTTCAATGAAGTGGAGAGGAACAACTGTAGGATTTATAGCTAAACATAACATGAGTTCAAGTCCTGCTACTTACCAGCTATATGACATGTCCAGCTTATTTTACCTTTTCTGAAATTCTATTTTCCTTCTATGAAATAGGGGTCGTGTGACTTTACTTCTTCAAAGTTTTGAGATATTACTGAGAACATACATGGGAGTGTTCCTAATACTTATTGAGAACTCACTGCTGTTGAGTCATTTCCAACACGGGATGGCCCTAAGAAATAGAGCCAAACCATCCTATAGAGCTTCCAAGATGAATCTCTTATGGAATCAAATCATCTCATTTTTCTCTTGTGGAGCAGCTCTTAGATTTGAACTGCCAGTCTCCCAGTCAGTAGCTAGCTTAAGGCTTAACCATGGTGCCACCAGAATTCTTCCAGTTTCTAGCATAGTACTTTTTTTAGGGGGGGCATCACTGCCCTCTGGTGGTCGTGGGAACTACCCAGTGCTGCTCCTGAGAGCCACTGCTGGATTTGAACCACCAAGCCCACAGGCCGCAATCCCGCACCCAACCACTTACGCCACCAGGGCTCAGCCCAGTACTTTTTTTTAATAATAGATTCTCAAGACATCCTGCCTGAAAGCATTGTCATTGTTGTGGTGCAGTTTTTCAGATTGACATAGACAAATGGAAGTAGACATGTTCCTTATGAGCATAAATGAGACAGTGAGTAGAAATGATCGCATAGGATCATATTGGTCTGGGCGCGCTGGGTGATGCAAATGGTTAGCAATGCATGATTACTAACCAGAAGGTTGGCTGTTTGAGTCCACCCAGAGATGCCTCAGCAGAAAGACTAGGTGATATCTCTCTGAAAATTCAGCCACTGGAAACCCGGTGGAGATCAGTTCTACTCAGATAGACATGGGGTCACCATGGATTGGCATCAACTTGATGGCAAGTGATCGCTATGGGTTGCTGTTGACTCCATGGCAGTGAACAGCATTTTATTGGTCCCTAATTATGGCAAACCTACTACCCATGAATTTGCTTTCTGAAGAGGAGAGCTCCCTACCCCAGGAAAGCTGAAAGCAATCTGTCAGCAATGTCAAAGAGAGGCTATGTTCATTGAGCAGACAAGAGTAGAAATCAGACAAGAATGCTTTAGAGATGGCTCACCCAACTCTTCTGTTTTAGGATACGCACAGTCTGAAGCGTGGACGAAATCCACATTCATTTCTAGCTCTCTAGCACACACTGCAACTGGCCCACACACGACTCTCTGTGTGCAACATGTTTGGAGATGTAGAAAGGCTTCCATGTGAGGGAGTAATGCATCCTGGCCCTGGGACTGCCATGCCTGGTTTAATCCCTCTCCCGCTTTCCACCTGCAGTGCCATCCTCTCCTCATACTTCCTGGGAGAGACTCTGAATCTACTGGGAAAGCTGGGCTGCGTCATCTGCGTGGCCGGCAGCACCGTGATGGTGATACACGCCCCCGAGGAAGAGAAGGTCACCACGGTCATCGAGATGGCTTCCAAGATGAAAGACACAGGTGAGTGCCAAGCACCCATGCGCACCCAAGTGCTGGGGTGGGCTGTGGGCACTAAAGGAAATCGGTGGACTGGTACTTAGGAACAAGGCTACCTCCCAAGGACCCTTGGTGACCTAGTGGTTACATTGGACTGCGATCCTCAAAGTCAGCAGATGAAAGCCAGCAGCCGCCCTGTCGGAGAGAGACGGGTTTGCTGCTCACAGAGAGTTGTAGTCTCGGAACCCACAGGGGCAGTTCTGCCCTCTGCTTTGCTGTCGCTCTGAGTTGGCGTCTACTCGATGGTCATGAGTTTGATTCTGGCTCTTACAAGCTTCTTGGCCTGTGTCCGTTACTGTCCAATATGTGACATATACTAGATGAAGCAATACTATGTGATATAACAGGTATGCCATTTACGAAGTCTTGGTTATTTGCCAATTTGAGATGCTTCACGTCCAACAACTCATTTCTTCCTACAAAACTACCCTAGGAGGAAGGTCCGATTATTAATTCTATCTTACAGATGAGCAAATCTTCCCAATTTATTTAACATTAGAAGAAGAACCCAGGTGTGACTCTGGAGCCCATGCCCTGCATGCTATTCTCGTGGCCATAGCCTGGGGCTCAAGAGTGAATCACAGTATATCCAACTTAGAGGGTCTCCCTCCCTCTTCTCCTGCAGGGTACATCGTGTTTGCTGTGCTGATGCTGGTGTTCTGCCTCATCCTCATCTTCATCGTGGCCCCGCGTTACGGGCAGAGGAATATCCTGGTGTACATCATCATCTGCTCTGTGATCGGGGCCTTCTCTGTGTCTGCCGTCAAGGGTCTGGGCATCACCATCAAGAACTTCTTCCAAGGGTTGCCGGTTGTGCGGCATCCCCTGCCCTACATCCTGTCCCTCATCCTGGCAATTTCACTCAGCACTCAGGTCAATTTCCTCAATAGGGCACTGGACATTTTCAACACCTCCCTGGTGTTCCCCATCTACTACGTGTTCTTCACGACTGTAGTGGTTACCTCCTCCATCATCCTCTTCAAAGAGTGGCACAGCATGTCGGCCGTGGACATTGTAGGGACCCTCGCTGGCTTTGTCACCATCATCCTGGGCGTGTTCATGCTCCATGCTTTCAAGGATCTGAATGTCAGCCTGGCTAGCATGCCCCACATGCACAAAAACCCAACCACAACCCCGGTTCCTGCCCCAGAGCCCACTGTCATTCGGCTGGAAGATAAGAACGTTCTTGTGAACAATATGGAACTTTCCAGGACTCCATCTCCAGAAGAGAAGCCCAAAGTATTTACAATCCAATCCTAAAACTTGGAATACACGGGGGGAAAGTTTGAGCACTGTGATACAGCCTGGCCTATCCAACTCAGAACCACTGGTTACTTTCACCCTATTACCAACAGGCTATCTTCCCTTGAGAACTTTATTTATACCTCATTACTGTTTCCAAGAGAAGAACCCCTATCCAGTGAGGTGGGGTGCCAGAAATTGTCTGGGGACACAGTCTTAGCGACCAAATAAGCCAGGTTCACATGGGTGCCAGTCAGTCCTCTGGATCTTCCTTCCTCCTATGCCCATGGGGTTCCCTGGTGGCTTAGATGGTGGGGAGGAAGTCAGAAAGTGACCCGTCGAATGTAGCAGAGTCTGCGCACTTTCCTGAGATGCTAGTTATTGGGGACTCCTTAGCACCCATTCTCATGCTGAAATCGAATCATGCGCCTTGGGATTTCTAAGGAACCCAGGAGGAGGTGCAGATGACACCCAGATGCTCCGAGAGGGGGTGGTTTGTCTCCCTACCGAGAGCAATCAGAGATGCAACACTTCGGATGGTCTTGTTGCTTTCACCACATCCTCTTCCAAGACACAAGGAAGACCTCCGCTGACCTTACTGTGAAAGCCACCTGATGTCTCAGGGGAAAAGTCTGAGTAGCCCATTTCCCGAGGACTCCGGCCTGCAAGTTAGCATCTTTGTTTCCATCCACCTCATCCCCACCCCCACCCCTTCTCTCTCAATCTTGAACCAAGGAGGAAGTCACTGAGACATTCATCCCAGATGCAAAATAGCAAGTTGCTGGCCACACCAGGGTTTCCGGTCACCTTATTCTGGAAAGAGATGGCAATTCCTCCGCACTTAGGAATGGCTTGGCTCTTGAATTAGAGTTTGTCAAAATAGACTTTCCTTTTCCTCAAGGAGTAAGACCAAAATATGATTTGGGGAGGTGAGAAGACGTGTGAAGAGCAACATCTGGATCGGGCAGAAAACTGCTTTGTTTGCTTTGGTGCCCAACCAAGGATCTGGGCAGAAGGGCTCTGGGGTAATTTCTGGCCTGTAGCCTCAGAAGTCTGGCTGATGGTGTCCGTTTTGAGCCTCAATGACCAAGCGGGGGCGCAGGCTTGGCATGAGATGTTTGCTGGCTGTTGACCAGATTGCCACCAAATCCCCAACATCACTGATGAGCTGTCCACACTGGGAGGTCACCTACCGTAATGTCTCCAGCTCCATCTGCTGTGGGGACAGCTTTTGGTCTCCTCACACCTTGGCCAGAGACATCCAATAAGCAAAAGCAGCTGGGGAGAGAGATTATTTATTTCCCTTCCTTTCCCATCTTCTTTCTAGCTGTGAGTGTGGGGGTGGGGTGGGGTGAAGACCTTTGGGAAGGGAACTGAGGGAGCCAGGCTAGCTGGGAAGAGGAAAGACTCTATTCTCAACCCTCTGGTTGGTGCATAGCAACCCCCCCCCCTTGTTCCTCTGTATTGTGTCCTGTCTGTGTGTCCCTTGTCATAAGCTTGACCACACTCAGACCCAACTCTTGCTGGTCTTGGAGCTCCAAAGACTGGGCTGGCCAACAGACAGGCTCTTTGCAGCTCTGGTGGAAAGTCCTCAGTTTTTAATCAATGTGGATTTCTTGCCTGTAACTAAAATCAATGCAATACATTGGACCTTAGAAAAGGAAATAAGCTGAGGGACTTGAGTATGGTCTACAGCATCAAGAATAAAGACTTCAGAGTGTGTTTACTGGTATTTGTGTCCTAGCCGTCTTTAGGCAGAAAAGGGCTATGAGGGTTAGGGATTATACCAGCTACACGTTCCTGGATAAGGTCACACTGATGACACCTCCTTGGGAATGTGGTCTATTGTGTAAGAGAGATTGAACAGAGCTGAATTCTCTTTAGCCCTTCCCCCCAGACCAAAGATGGATCTTGCATCTGGTTCTTCCTTCTCCAGTTGCCACCAGCAGATGGTGAATTCCCAGGAGCCCTCAGCAGTTAGTGGGTTCCTTCTGCAGACTTTGGAATCATATTACCTCTGCAGCCACCAGTCTGTGCCCCCTGCTGTCGCTGCTTCTTCATCCTGCTTCCTGTTCGTCAGCTTCCACAAGTCAGAAAAACCTGGACTTGAACCAGACTGGATTTAACCCATTTCTACCACTGTGGAAGCCATTTCTTAATATAAATCTCTAGCTACAAACACCTTCAAATGCCACAGGATTTGCTTCTCTAGAGAACCCAGCCTAGCACAGTGATTAGTGCTGACTGGTGCTTCTCCCTTGGTTACTGAAGGAGCGTTCTAGTTAACCAGTTGCCACTGAGTTTTCTCTTGTCAAATTAGAACTGTGCTCTCTAAGGATGTCAGTGGTTGATGTTTTGGAAGTAGGTGGCCAGGTCTTCCTTCTCAGGCATCTCTGGGTTCAATCATTCAATTCTGTCAATGGACTGCACCTCCCCTGGACTTCCTGTAGGAGCTTGGTTGCAAGAAGGGCCCCACAGTGCTTCTCCCCAGAGTGGGGGGAGCTGTATTTAGAATGAAGCATGTTGAGAACCTTAACCCTGTACTATAACCTTCGTCTCCCTAAGTCCTATCTAGGTGGCAGGCACAACATTAGTGCTTCAAGTGACTTCTCACCCAAGAGTCTCATAATACATTTTTATCCCCGTTTCATACCTGAGGGAAGGAGAAGGCAGGTGGTTGCCCCATGCCACTCATATAGAAGCAGCAAAGTCCGTGCCAAACGTTGTGTCCACTTTCTTAATCATCAGGACACACTGAATCTTTCCAGAAGTACAAACTGGTCTCCAGGTGCATGATCTAGTATCAGTTTGTTCATTGAATTTTTTCAAATCATTTTGTTAAGAGCTAATCCAGATATCATACCATTCTATAGTTCAATCATATCAAGCAGTATTGTATAACACTACCACCATCAGTTTCAAAACATTTTCTTCCTTCTTGAATTTGATATCAGCTCTCCCTGACCCCACCAGCTCCACTGCTGTATCCCCCAGAAATCTTTATTCTACTTGTTGTCTTTATAGCTTCACCTGCTCATATACTGAAAAGCATAGAAAGACACAGAGTCAAGCATACCAACAATGATGGCATGCAACAGATCAACTCCAATATGAAAAATAAAAGTTCAGGAAATAGTAATGATCCAGACCAAGCTCCGAAGGGAGCTGAAGTGGTTTTGTTTTGTTTCATTTATTTATTTATTTATTTATTTTAGGCATCACTGCCCTGTGGTAGGAGGGGGAGTTCTCCAACCTTGCTGCTGCGGGATTTGAACCGCCAAGCCAGTCGGCCACAGTCCCACACTCAACCACTGCGCTGCCGGGGCTCAGCCTGATAAGGCTTTAACCATTCAAGTCAGATGTGTTAATTTACTGCACCATAGTTTTCTCTCCAATACTTTCTATGTGGTCACCAGGTTATTCCCATCCCTTAATTGTGGTAAGAGGGAAATCATACGAGGCTTATACCCTGTGTACATCCTGCAAATGAATTCTGAATTTCATCTGGCATCCCTAGCCTTCTGCATACCAGATTCTCACAATATTCTTTCTGACACTCCTTTGAATTTGGATTATATAATTTACAATCCTTGAACCATGGATCTTGGTGTGTCTCTTTCATGTGAGCTTACTTGACATCTCACTTAGATTGCTGCTTGTTTGAAAAGAAACCTTTAAGACTCCAGACAGTATTCTTTCTGAAAGCCAGGCACCCTCTAATGTCTGCACCCCACTTTGCTATAGCGCCCATATCTTCTGTGTTTTCTTCATGAGAGTGTGTGTTGAGCAGGTCCGTGTCATAAAAACTAATTGTTCTAAGTCTGGAGCTAGGATTTAGTGTGAACCTCAAATCCATTCCTGAATCTATGTTTTCTTGTATGCCTCCAGTCCTCTTTAGAGACATCCTTAGTAGAGCATCTTATCAATCATCTCCCTGGAGTATAAGGACCTTCTGTTTACAGTGTCATTGATTAACTCATAGTTGTAATTTTAAAACACTTATTGGAGATTAAACAAGTGTAGGCTAACTAAAAAAATGCAAAACATGGATTAGTCACCTGTAAACGATAAATCCTTACATGACTGGAAGCTACTGGCACCAACAATGGGAGTTCGTGGTCAGGTAAAACTTAAAATAATATTCACTGACAATGTCAGGTCCAAGTCTGTCAGAATAATACATATCTTAATACACTAAATAGGCCATATTCATTTTCTTTTGACATGTGTTTCCCCTGTCTGGATATAGACTCCGGAGGGTGGGTTTTTATTTACTGCTCACCATCTGTGTCTAGGACATAGATGACCTTTTGAAGGTATTATTGAAGGAAGGATCGATATTGTTCCAATTAAGCCTTCCATTTTTCTACTCTCTTAGGGACCAAACCTCAATCCAAACTTATCAACATGCTACCATCGAGTTGATTCATTAGCATGACTCTATAGAACAGAGCAAACCTGCCCCTTTGAGTTTCCGTGGCTGGCAATCTCTACAGAAAGAAGCAAGCCTCATCTCTCTCCCAAAGAATGCCTGGTGCGTAACCGACTATGCTGCTGGCTCTCACCCACAGCTGATTCTAATAGAACCTTGGCATCTCAAGCAGATCAACTAGAAGTCGAATGCAGTCGAGTTTCTGAACACATAACCTGTCAAACATCATCGGGTGCTCTCACTCCAAGGGTCCCAAGAGTAATTACAACAGTTTGGAGGTAGATGGCCACATCAGTTGTATAGAAAACAGAGACTCTGACTTCTGGAACTTTCCCAGGTTCACACATATAGTAGGGAGCTGAGTTGGGGAGTGAACTCAGGTAATCCAAGCTGCCTGTGTGTTAGGCTACTGATCAACAGGTCAGGCCAGATACTTGCCAACAGAGGGGACAAAGAGACTGAGAGAGATGAGAGTTAAGCAGGCAGTGATGTGTGAGGGGAGACTGGTTTCATAAAGAATCACTTCAGTTGTCAACATATTTGTACTTAGAAGCCTTTAGTATTCTTAGCCTCATCCCACCACCCCTCAAGAAAAACAATCAGAAGCCAGCTCCCAGGATTTTTGTGGAAGTAAATGAGATAACCAATCAAACAAAAGCAGCAGAACGCCAACCTACCTTTCTACCCACCTACTGCCATGCAATCAATCCCAACTTGGGCTGCACTGCTGTCTCACTCTAACTCTATCCTGTACAGTCTGCCAGTTGTGCTCTGGGGAACGGTCTTCTGTCACAGGTAAAGATCCCAAAGGCTCTCCAATTGCTGCAAATTATTACCTCATTATCTATGAGGACCCACATTGGCAAGTGTCGATCTGGGGAGAAGGGGAATGGAGGAGACTGATGTACTCCCTCCATTTCTGGACTGCAGGAGCAGGGAGTATAGCAGAGAGGGGAACTTCAGTGTGAGGTCTTCTGGCTAGAGGCTCTCTGGGAGCCTGGGATTATGACCACTTTTAGACAGTAGCCTGGGGAAATTACTGCTTAGTGCTCATATTTTGGGTGCAGGAAGGGATGCCAGAAGCCATCCTTTTGGACCTGGCAAGAGTTTAGCAGAATCCGCACACAGATACAATGAGCTTAGAGCATTTCAGTGAATTTTTGAATTTTTTTGTGGGTGAACATCACAGCAGGAGTTCTGAACCAGAACTTAGTACATGGAATCCATCTATTTTTTAGCACCCAGCCTCCGAGTATTGGCCGGCTTATCTCTTAATTTTCTAGTTTAGCAACAGAAATGCCGGACAGGCGATTCGACCTTGACTCCCTCTCTCTCAAGACTAGTTCTTTTTGCTCTGTGTATTCTTTCCATATTCTTTTGATGCTTCTTGTAGCATTCACTATTTTGCACAGAGAATGTTTGAGTTTGTACCTGGATGTTTGAATTTCCCCTGAGTTATTTCAGTATAAGGTAGGCTGAGCACGTTGTTCCTTTTTGGTTTTCTAACTCGGATCTTTTCACATTACACTCTAGTCTTTTGTCTTCTCAAGTTGCCTTTGAAATTTTCTGTTCAGTGGGTTGACTTCATTTGTTCTTCCATGTGCCTTAGCTAGTCTTAATTAAGAATGAGTTTCAGAATGTCTTCTGACATCCACTTCGATCTTTCCATTTTGTAATATAGTTGCCTTTTTCTTCATTGATGATGTTCTTGATGCCATTCCACAGCACTACAGGTCTTCTTTCACTAGTGTTCAGTGTATCACATCTGTTCTCGAGATGGCCTCAAGTTCTTTTCTTGCACTAGTGGATTTGTTTTCATTTTCTTTGATTTCAACCTGAACTAACATGTGAGCAATTTCACCGCTGTTCCCTGCATCAATCAATGGCCTTATTTGAACTGTTAATATTGAGCTTCTCCACCATCACTTCCCACAGATGTAGTCAATTTGATTTCTGGGTATTCCATCTGGAGAAGTCCATGTGTATAGTATGCCTTTTGTGCTATCTAAAAAAGGTATTTTCTACAAACAAGTTGTCTTTGCATTGGATAACAAGGTGGCATGCTTTTTAACTGGCATGCACGAAATAAGTGAAAGCTGTGTTATTTATTACCCAGAGGCTTTTTTGTCAGCAACTTCAGAGATCCCTGGCCTGCACCCAGCCACCGCCCCCCCCCCCCCCC
>PVJH01011047.1:0-70480 GCA_004026705.1 Nesogale talazaci | reverse complement strand
GCAGGCCTGGTCCACACTCAGGCAGAGACCAGGCTCGCTACTCCCAAGTGGAGAGTTCCCATCTCAGAAGCCCACTGGGGCAGTTCTCCGACAGGGTCAGCGTGAGCAAGAACAGGCTCCAGTGCTGGCAGTGAGTTTACCACGCAGACCCACAGTGACTAAACTGAGGACGCCAATCCACGGGATAGGCCTGGCCTTCAGATCTACCAGATGAATGCGTTATGCTTTTTCATTTTAGATTGGGCACACCATGAAGACAGCTCAGAGATAACGGAAACTGAAAGGAAGGTTCTTGTTTCTTTGGTGGGGGGCGGGGGGGAAGTTCCTAGATTTAGGTATATTTTTGGGGGGGGGGGACACATCACTGCCCTCTGGTGGTCATGGGAGCTACGCAGCCTTGCGCCCAGAGAGCTGCTGCTGGATTTGAACTGCCAAGCCATTGGGCCGTAGTCCCGCACTCAACCACTACGCCTCTGGGGCTCAGCCCAGATTTAGGTATATTTTAAACACCATTACCACCACCACCAAGAATTAGAATTGCAGACCACATACAAGGGATCCAATTAAAGTAGAATTTCAGATGAACGGCAAATGACTTTTTAATATTCAGGTTAAGGGAAGGGGATTGTCCAATAAGTTGTGGAGAACTAGAATTAAAAGGTAAGTGAATGTTTTCAATAACTTTTTGAAGCACTTTCGTGTATGTCAAATATTTAATGGGATTTACATTAAAAGTTGTTGTTAATCTGAAACTCAAATTTAACCAGGTGCCCTGTTTTTTTATTAAACCCAGCAGTCCCACCTTCTGGCTCAAAATGACTTTGTGTCTTTTTCTGCACAAAGAGATGACAATACACCCGGCCACTCACATGCCCAGACCTCTCCCCCTCGGGGTGAGAAGCACCAACAACATTCCCGAGAGAAGGCCTGGGCAGCCTGACGGCAAGGAGCTGGGTGTGGGGTCTGCCCCACTGCCCTACCTGGCCGGTTTACCCTGCCTGCTTAACAAAGGTGCACATAGGTTTATTCATGTTGTCTCTTTTCAAAATGGATGTAGTTGTCTGCGATAGAAAGCCAGGTATCTAATTAGGGATTTGGTAAACCTTCCCAAGTGCCTCGGTCAACATCGAAACAAAACAAGTTTCAGTATTATACCCACACAAAGCACTGCAATGCTTAAACTATTCTCACACTGCCATCCCATCAATTTTGACTCAAATTTGTCTCATATACATTTTTTTGTTTTAAATTGGATGATTTGCAGTGAAAAGACAGCATTCTCTTCTTCAAGCCATCTTCCATGAACCTATTGCTATTTATCTCTCAAATAATATTCATCTGAATCTTTTATACCGCTTTCCTCTGAATCATGAAGCCCTCACTAAGCAACCCCCAGTTTCTGAGATGGACACACCGATGGTGTTGGACTCCATCACTGTCCTTCCATTTGTACTTACTTTTCTGTACTTGTCTTTTCCTCATATTTATGTGACAGCTTTGGCCAATGATTTATGCTTCTTTAGCTAATCCTGCTAACTAAAACATTAATAATGATGTTAACATGGCATAAACTGGCAGCTTTACCAAAAACCACGCCTATTTGTGACAGTGTCTGGGGCATACCATAGGTCTCTGTACTTTCCCTAACAAGGCAAATATTTTTAAAACACCAGAAGGTGTATTGGTTTCTGTCACAAAAGACACTAACTAGTGCTTTGAAGATTGATTTGTTTTGTTGTTCCTGTTGAGCACAGACACAGAAAAAAATACCAATTCAACAATTTTCCCCCTCGGGAATCTGATGGCAGTGATGCCATCTAGCAGTGGCACATTCTCACCTCCTCTGCGCTGTTCCTCCTGCAGGAGTATCAACTCATGAGCCCCTAAGACTCCACCACTCTAGCTCAGCGGTTCTCAACCTTCCTCGGGTCGCCACCCTTCATCACAGCTCCTCATGTTGTAGAGATTCCCCCCATCATAAAATTATTCTCCTTGCTACCCTATCACTGTCATTTTGCTAGGTCACTCCTGTGAAAGGGTCCTTCGGCCCCCAAAGGGGCTGTGAGCCACAGGTTGAGAACGGCTGTTCTAGTCGGTCTCAGCAAGCTGCTCCCATCACGGAGAAGTCCTTGGAAGAGCAGAATGCTCAAGGAAGGCTTTCAAAAAACTATTTAACCTCAACTGCTGTTTGGTTTTCAGATGACTTCGAGGGACTATTTCTGGTTTAAGGCTTAAAGACGACCTCAGGGCAACTGCTTCCTAGAAAAGGCTGCTTGGCAAACAACGGCTTGAGATATTACCTTGAAGCTGACATACTGCAGATGGTTTGAATGTCTTTTAATAATCTGTTTGATCAGCTCGGGATGCGTGGCTTTCAAGCAGGACGTGGCCGGCTGATTCAGCTCAAACTCGAAACACCTCCACAAGTCCGGCATGTGAAAGACCTGGTTCCAGCTGCGGCACACTTGCGCCGCGTGCGCCCGGTCAAGAAGGGGCAAGTACTTAAAGACCTGAAGAATGATGTCCTGAAGGAGACTGCCCCAGTCGCAGGCTTGAGAGTGCTCATTTGCGGTCCTCGGTTTCTTGGCTTTCTCGGCAGTACCTTCCTCTGAGGAGTCTTGGTCACTATCTTCTCCTCCTCGTTTCATCCTGATCAGAACAAGGCATCATTCATTGTTCATTTCACTTTATGTACCTTTCAAATGGAGATGAATGCAAAAGTCCTTCTCTCTGCCCCTCACCCCTAACCCCCCCCCCACCCACCACCACCCCCACACAGGAGGTTAAGTTAAAAAATAAAATTAAAAAGACTGCTACAAAAATCACAGAACCCTCTATCAAGCGAAGACATCAACCGGGGAAGCTGCTGCTGCAGCTCGGCACATCCTCCACCCAGATCTACAGGCTTCCTCTGAAGCCCGCGTTTCCGTCTCGCTAAACCTACCCTGCAGAATTCTGTGCTCCTCAAGGGATACTACATCAAAATGGCTGCTTGGGCAGCTTCCAAAGATGCAAACTGTGATTCTTTTCAATGCTAAGTTTGGGGCACAAAAAAGAAGTAGGAAAATGGCAAGATCGGGACTGTTGGGTGGATGGGGCAAGGTTTCCTAATGAAGTTCTCAGCAGGACTGCCCAGGAAGCAAATGCACTGTCACGTAAGATGGACTCAATCTTTCCAAGGATGGCCAGGTGGCTCCAAATCCCCTTTTCTGGCACACCAGGGCGAGAACGGCCTCATCCCTGGGAGGGTCGCGAGCCGTGCACACCCGCGACTGTAAACCATTCTGCCTGGCAGACTCTCCCTCCTGCTGCCAACCACACTTGTGAAAGGAGCAGGAGGCTGCAGTCACGGCCAAATTGCAGAGGCACCTGACTTTTTCATGCCATGGAAAATCAGGCCAGGGGGTCTTGGCCCACACGCAATAGCCACCTAATTCCACGTTGCTTCCACTTCCAGTGATGTGAATAAAATGAAGTAAACAATGCATACCCCACTGAGCAGAGGGCGCATCAGAGAGAAAACAGAATAATAGAGGCGATGGCAAGAGAGAAGTTTTACGGAGGGCTGCAACATGCAAATCTAAGGACACATTTCAAAATGTGTTTTCAGAGAGAAGGTGTTAATCTACCATGCCATCTTTAATAGTGAAAAAAACCCTGTGCTAATAATAATGTCCTACTAAAGGATAAGAAACACTTTCATCATGACCCAGTTTTCGATGTTAACTTACTAAAGAGGTTACTTTAATTTTAGTATTTAAAATTTGGGTCAAAAACAAGAGTCTGCTATCCAGCATTTATAATTTCTCCTCTGAGAAATTACACTTACATCTAATCAAAATTTTGAGATGGAGATCTAAAGTAGAATAAAGCCATCTTTATAATTTCTACTCCTGGTTTTAGACTATTGCACCTGCTTCTGGAGAAAAGCTTCTAAGAACAAAACTACTCAATTTAAAATTAGAAATGTTCATTCATCTTAAAATTATTTTACCTTAGACAAACAAAATAAGACAACAAACAGCCTTACTCATATGTCTCTTTGCTAATATTTGTTGGTCCTAAAAACAGACAATTTAGGCAAATCCATTAGAGCTCTGATTTAAACAATACCCACAAGGAGGCTTTCCTAGAAAATTCATGGAAAAATAGAAGAGATACTGGAATTGTTCCATGAACATCTTGAAGGCTTCTCATATCTTAATACTCATTTAAATTGAGGGGGGAGAACTACCCTGAAAAACATTTTAACAGCAGGTGACAGATGTAGTATTTCTTAAGTCTAGATATAGAAAAATTATATAATCATCAAAATACATTACAGCAACTGATTAGCTTGATTACGTGAACACATTTGAATTGTCATGTAGTATAACTGAAATTTTACCATTTATTAGCACATTAGTCCATTAAGTCACTAATGCTGTGCATCTATCAGTGTAAAGCCAAATGCAGATTAAAATGCCCTCTGTATTATTCTCACATGCAAAAAAAATAAACAGTCCCCAAGAAGGTTTTCAAATGTCATTCGAAGTTGATCCCATCTCCTCATGCAAAATAGGAAATTGCTTTCAAAAGTATCCTATTTATAAATGAAGTTGGGCTGTACAGAAAATGGAACACATCAGAGTGTACACCAGCCTGCAGATCATTTTTATGAGGGGTTATGCGGTGCCAAAAAGCACAGGAAGGAGGAAAAATGTTGACAAGCACAGGGAGTGAACACAGAAGGCACTCAGCTGTGCCTGCCCTCTCATCATTTTAGAGGCGCCGTTGAGAGAATTTCAGCCCAAGCTGGTCAGCCCCTAGTCACATGCTGTTGGACTGCTAACTGGAAGGTCAGCAGTTGAAGCCACAAGCTGCTCCCAGGGAGAAAGCCGGGGTTTTCCACTCCTGTGAAGGGTTACAGTCTTGGAAACTCACAAGGGCATTTCTATCCAGTCCTAGAGCGTCGCTATGAGGTGGCACGGATGCACTCAGAACCAGAGCAGAACTTCCCCAGGGGATTTTCCAGGTTGCAATCTGGTGCCAGAAGTTAAGTTTCACTTCGGGCAGCTAATCACAAGGTCAGCAGTTTGAAATCACTGCTGCTCGGGGGACAAAAAGGAGGCTTTCTACTCCCATGAAGAAACCCACAGGGGGATTCTGCCCGGTCCTACAGTTACTGAGTCAGCACTGACTCGATCCTTGGCAGCGAGTTTGACTTGGTGTATTTTTAAGGTGCATTTTAAGGCAGGAACCCTGGTGGCATGGTCGGCAGTTCGGACTCAAGAGCACCTTCTCTCCAGGCTTTCTGCTGCTGCTGTAAACCTGGGAAACCAATGTCAGTTCGGCCCTATCTTTCTTCCCTAATATCTTGGCATCACTGCCCTCTGGTGGTCGTGGGAGCTACCCAGTCTTGCTGCTGCTGGATTTGAACCGCCAACCCAGTGGGCTGCAGTCCCTCACTCAACCACTAGGCCACCGGGGCTCAGCCAGTTGGACCCTATCTTACAGGGCCACCATGAATGGAATTACAAGCAAGCCTTCAGGGCTGCGTCATGAGGGCTCTTCATACAGTGACGCAGTGTGGGTGCGAATTATGTAATTCTAATTGTTTTCCGTCCTGAAAAAGGAAAAACCCAAAGTCTGAAGATCCCATTTCTTTCCCACTCTCTTCTGCTGGGAGTGGGTTAAAATGTCTTCTGGGGCTGGAATAGAAGCATGTCCCCGTTACATGCTGTTACATGGAGGGGAACCCTCCGAGCGAGCCAAGAACGAGCGCCTCCAGATCCTCACAGCCGTCCCTGCGCCCGTATCACTGCCCACTGCGCCAATCCATCTCCGTGGAAGCCTCCCTCTTCTTCGCTGTCCCTCCACTTTGCGGAGGCCGCCGGCCTGGGCCAGGGACTGGTCTCTCCCAAGTCCCAAGCACACTGGAGTAGCAACTGCTCATCTCACCACTGGCTGGCGAAGAGAAGAACTTCAATCGCCAGGTCCTGGGCTGGGAGTTGGTGGCATTTTTTGTAAGGATGTCACCAAGACAAGAGACTCTGTACCATGTTATGTAAAAGTGCGAGAAAAAGAAAGTCGGTACAAGAGGCTTAAAACCACTTTCGGAACGATCCTACCCCAGGCTGCCCGCTTGGCCGTGGCCAGTTCCACTCTCAAAAGGCTGCTCGGGCCAAATGGACGAAGTTTGCCACTTTGGCGACCGGACGGGGCGTGCCCGCCTCCCCTCGGCCCCGCGCACCCTCCCCGATCGCCTCTCCCGGCTGGGCGCGCGCGCTGCACACTCCAGGTCCGAGCGGCCGTCGAAAGCCTCCCATTCCCCCCGTGAGCGGGCGCGGGCGCGGGCGCGGGGCGGTCAGGAACCCCCGCCTGGCCGGGGGCGAGCTCCGCGGGGCCGCGCCCTCGCGCGCCCGCGCCTGTTGACAAGTTCGCGGGCGGCTGGGCGAGGAGACACCCCCAGCGGGTTCCCCGGCCGCGCGCCGCGCCCCCCTCCCGCCCCCGCCCCGCCGCCGGGGGCTTCCGGTCCTGCGCCGCGGCCGTTACCTGCTGCCGGGGACGGCTTCCCCCACACACCACCCCGGGCTCCGGGGGCGGCGGCTGCTCCCGCGGCTCTCACTGAAGGCCCCCGAGGAGGACCCCGGCTTCCCGCTCCCGCCGCCGCCGCCGCCGCCGCCGCCGCCGCGGCCCCCCGCGCTCCGCCCGCATCCGAGGCGCTGGTCCCGCGGCGAGCGCCAAGGCGGCTCCACCTTTGCGGCGCCGGCCGCCCGGGCTCGGGCCTGCCTTCTCCGTCCCACGCCGCCCGCCGCCTCCGCCGGGGCCTCGCTGTCGTCGCGGGACACGGCCTCGGCGAGCTGCGGACACCGACGCGCCGCCCTGCGCCTCGATCCGGACCCCGAGCGCAAAATGGCGGCCGCGGCTCGCGGGCGCGCGCTTGCCTCGGCGCGTCCCCGCCCGGGTCGCGCGGGCGCGCTCGCGGAAGGCGGGTGCGAGGCCGCGCCCTTGCGGGAGCGCGCGTGGCGGTGCTGCGCGTGGCCGAAGGAGAAGCCACCATCTTCTGACAGCTGTCACCTCCACTCCACGCCTTGCAGTGCACACGCAGACCCTCAAACTACACAAACGCCTACATCAATTAAAAAAAAAAATACTGCAGGAAAATGTGCCAAGGCTTTAACACTGTGTGTTCATTTTAAGGTTCACAGGACATCCATCACAGCTCTCACCTGATCGTGATAAATTACGAAGTGAAAACAAAAGCCTACTGCCATGGTGTTGATTCCGACCCATAACACTCCTACAAGGGGTTTCCAAGACTATCGGTCAGTGGAAGCGGCTCGCTTCATCTTTGTCCCCGCCGAGCAGGCATGATCAGGTCATGTTGCATGAGTCCCTAATGCCCAGCCTTGTGGATCCTTGTTTTTATAACTTTCACAATCAGGAGTGCTGGTCCAGTATTTTATAACATGCTCCATAGTTGTTTGTTGTTTTCTGACAAGGCCTATTTTCCCTATTCTCAAGAAGACTTTTTTTTTTTCACTCTTGGAGCCCTAACAATAACAGTTACATATCCTGTTCTACTGTACAGTAGGCCAACTGTTCTGCTAGGAGGATGAAGACATCCTAAACTTTTGAGGTATGCAGGAATCTCAGTTACAGCTTCTCTGGCATCTCATTCCCGGTCCAGCTATGACATTAAAACCCAAACCACGGTCTTCAAATCCTTTGCCACCAATCCTTCTGTTTTGGCCTTAAGAACTGTTTTCTCCTCTCAATCTTTTATATCTCATAACTGTTCTTTTAGGTTCTATCCCTTCATCGCTTTGATATATTGCCTTTCTTTCAATTAACTGATTTTGTCTCCTTGTAGAGTTTTATACATACATCAAAGCACTCAACTAAGGGAAAGACAGGCAGTTCAATCCACCAGCTGGCACATGAGAGAGTTAGGGCAGTCTGCCTCCGTAAAGATGTATAATCAGACACTAGGTACGAAATAACGAGAAAAAAAAAAGCCTATCAGTGTGAATGAGGGGGAGTTCAGAGTGGAGACCCAAAGCCCACCTGTAGGCAACTGGATAGCCTCTTGCAGAAGGGTTCCAGGCAGGAGACGAACCCGTCAAGAGGCAATGTAGCAACGATGAAACATACAATTTTCCTCTAGTTCTTAACTGCTTCCTCAACCCTATTACCACAATCCCAGTTCTACTGTATAAATCCAGCTAGACCAGAGGATGTACATGGGTACAGACAAAAACTGAAAACACAGGGAATCCAGGGCAGATAAACCCCTTGGGACCAATAATGAGAGTAGCAATATCAGGAGGGGAAGAGAAAGGTTGGGGGAGAAAGGAAGAACCGATCACAATGACGTATATATGACCCTCTCCCTGGGGCACGGACAGCAAAACAGTGGGTAAAGGGAGACATCGGACAGTGTAAGACCTGACAAAATAATTTATAAATTATGAAGGATTGGCGAGGAAGCAGGAGGGAGGGAGGAACATGGAGCTGATACAGAGCGCTCAAGTAGAAAGCAAATGTTTGGAGAATGACGATGGCAACAGAAATGCCTGACACGATGGCTAGATTGTGATAAAGAGTTGTACGAGCTTCCAATGAAATGACAAAGAACTTCATAGCAAGAAATAAGTATATATCCAGAAGTCTTCCCAGCTCAGTCCAACTCAAGTCCACGTGTCGGACGCTTGTGCATAAGTCTCTCTTCGAACTCACATAAAGTGAGGAGGAAGGATGGCGAACCTGGAAGCAGGAAGATCGAAGGCTGGCGGGTGCAGAGTCCCGTGGATCAAAAGTTGGTGTAAACACGGCAAGTGGGCACCAGCTCTCCGGGTTGGCAGCTGAGTCTCAGTAAGCAGGAATGTGAAGGACAGAAAGAGACGGAGGTTCCCAGTCTCCTCTGCTTATTAGAAGGCCACAACCCCAGGGAGGCACTCAGATGCTATAACCTGATAGGCTGGCTTCCACCCCTATGCTTTCATAAAAATAATGTTGACATAAAATCATCTAGTTACCATAAGTGATCTCATATAATACTTGCCCTTTTGCAATTGACTAATTTCACTCAGTATAATGCCCTTTGACTCCATGCAGTCATAAGGTATTTGAGATTCATTATTATGCTGAGTTCATGAAAGAAACAAACCCAGTGACTCATATACATACATGTAAGAAAGAGGTATATACCAAGAAGTAATAAGATAGCAGGAAAACATCCCAATCCAGCTCAACTTAAGTGCCTAAGTCTGATACTAGTCCATAAGCTCCTCTTCACACTCACATAACCACATGCAATGATGCAGAATGCAGGAATGTCACAGGCTGAGGCATGCAAAGTTGTGGGAATCTGAAGCTGGTAGAAAACATGGCAGGGTTCCAGCAGCTTTCAGGAAAGGCAAGGAAGAGAGAGTGGGGGAGGTTTCCCTGACTTTCCTTGTGATAAAGCCCAGAAGGAGGCACCATTAGTCCGTGACCTGATTGATAGCTTGGATACCACCCCTACACTTGTATATATCTATCTTCACATTGACATAATCATGATTCTTTGATGTTGGATTAATATTCTACTGTGTGGATGTACCAAAGTTTATTCCATTCTTCCACTAATCAGTATCTCTGTGAATAGCACTTTCGTATGTTTATCTGCTTGTGTTATGTTCCATACTTCTTTAGGGTATGTATCAAGTAGGAGGATTGCAGGATCATATGGTATTTATATTCCCAGTTTCAGGAAGCACCATGTTGTTTTCCACAGTGGCGTATTATTTTACAACCCTCCCAACAGGGCACGCATGAAGTTTGCAATCACACCTCATCCTTGCTAGCTGTGTTAGTCTGGGTTGTCTAGAGAAACAAATTTATAGACACTCATAAGTATATAATAAAGAGTATAGTATTTGTATATTAAGAGTAATAGTATATTAAGAAAACATCCCAGCCCAGTCCAGATCAAGTTTATAAATCTGATATTAGCCCATATGTCCTGTAGCAATCTGTAAATTCCTCTTCAGACTCACAAAACACATGCAATCGTGCTGAATGCAGGAAAATCACAGGGTAGTGGGTAGAAAGTCATGTGGGTTCAGTGAATGTGGAAGCATGTTATTGCTGGTGTGGGTCTCCATGTGGACCCTTCAGCTCCAAGGCTCTGGATGCCATCAGCACAGCTCCATGTGGCTGGTCAACAGGAATGTCTCGCAGGAAGACAAAGAAGAGAGAGAGGGTATCTGGCCTCCAGTTGAGGTATTTAACTCCGTCTCCAAATGAGGTCATCAAACTGCAACCTGATTGACAAGCTAAACCCCGCCCCTTTACTCTTAATAGTCTCAAATTGACACCAGATTATGTAACTACCACAGACCACCCCTTGTCAATTTGACAATTTAACACAACTCTTTAGCCATTGTGGTAGTTTACATAATCTGATGTCAATTTGAGGATTAAGAGTGAAGGGGTGGAGTCTAGCCAGACCATAGCCAATGAGGCCTCTGTATGGGCATGGCCTTTTCCTGAGGATTCTGGGAACTCCTTTAAAAGGAATGTGAGCCTTGGAGGCAGGAGACACTTTCTCTCTTGGTTCACCCTCTAGGAGACATTGCACCTGACAAGACATATGGAACTATGCTAGTGCCCGGAGCTAGACTGGACTGGGGTGTTTTCTCAATATTCAACTCATCTTGTATATAAAGCTCTTTTCTTTACAATATGAGTGTCTCTGGATTTGTTTCTCTAGTCTACCTGGACGGACGTAGCCATATACATTTACAAACAAACAATTAAAAATTCATATCTGATCTATACCTAACAGGATAAAACTAAAATGCATATAATTTAAAAATGTGTCAACGCCTCAATTAAACATAATAGTCTATAAGTGAACAGCACAACAATATTCTATGCTTAACAATTGCATTTAAGTGAACACCTATACTAACCCTATGAATATATACTCCCACCTATTAATGTTTGTAAGCCAGCCACTTCATACTTTTATCCACCCCATTCTGGGTATCCAATTTCTTTCTCTTTTTTGGGGGGGGGCACCAATTTATATACTTCCCACTTACATCAACTCAGTGCTCTGAGGAACCAGTCATGTTCTTTGATGTGAAGAACCTTCATTCCAGTTGGAACCTTGTTAGTCTGCATCCATAAGCAAAGTCAAATCAGGACAGGTCATTCATAAAGTCAGCAGCGGTAAGCACAAGCTCATAGGTTCATCTCTTCATCTGGTTAGGTTCTGGTCAACTCAGTGTAGGCTGCCTCAATTACTCTCAGCTGAGTGCCCAACTGGCTGCGTTGTCTTTAGGCCATAGGCCCTGTCACAAACTCTCAACAGTACTATAAACCATGTTCCAAAGGTGTCAGTGGCCAGACTCAACCCATCTCTTAATTGCTGCATTTCTCTCACTGCCATTTAACAGGTGGACCCAAGTGGTCACTTAGCAATAATTCCAACTGCCTTGAACAATTAAGTCCTAGGGCGGAGAGTTCCTTCCATGTTCCAAATTTTTCTAGCCTTAGGCATAAACCACTAGTTTAAAATTTAAAAAAAACCAAAGAATTCCTTTTTTCCTCAATCTGTCAACAGCAAGTCTCTTCGCCTTCAAATGTTCCAAGCATTCAAGACACTGGGTGGGGCTTATCATTTTAGGGACTTTTTTGCAGACCTGTCCAAATCCATTTAAATTCCAATTTAATGACTGAAGGTAAGTAGTCTTACTTTTACTATACTTTTACTTTTACTATACTTTTACTTCCCAATAATCATCTTTATCAATCATATCAATAAGAGGCAGAATAAAACCTAGTATAAACCTAGTAGAGCCAGATCCTAAACTCAATCTTAAAACAATCAAATTCAGGCTGAGCCCCGGTGGCGTAGTGGTTGTGCGCGGGGCTGCGGCCCACTGGGATGGAGGTTCAATTCCGGCTCCCAGGAGCAAAGGCTGAGCCTCCTACTCCCACCACCTGAGGGCAGTGATGCCTAAAAAAAAAAAAAAAAGAAAAGAAAAAAACAATCAAATTCTATCCTTATCTAAACTTATCCTGTATAGCCTTAGGGCTCTGGCTGCATTGCCTCAAGCCAGAGTAGGACCTTTTATCAGCCTTTTTCACTAAGCACCATGATCTCAGAGAAGTTCAAAAGGCAATTTTTGCCACTTGGACTCAAGATTCACATTTATCACAATCATTTTCACTATTTCAAACAGGATTAATCAAAGACAAGTTCTAAGAATTAAAATTTTAAACTCCATGTTCTTTCCAGCAAATAAGTTATTAAATTTCATGGCCATATAGGACCTCTGGCTAGGCAAAGAAGGAAAACTACCACGAGGCAGAAGTCAAACAGGCATCCACTCTCCATCTTCATGACTTGTTTTTCTAGTACCCCACTCCCAGAGTACCATAATGTGTTAGTCTGGGTACACTAGAGAGACAAATCCAGAGATACTCATTTGTGTTTAAGAAAGAGTTTTATATAAAAAGTAACTGCATATTAAAAAAACATCCCAGTCCATTCCAGATCAAGTCCATAAGTCTGATAATCACTCATATGTCCTATAACAGTCTGTAAATTCCTCTTCAGACTCACACAATGCAGGCAATGATGCTGAGTGCAGGAAAATCACAGGGCAGTGGGTGGACAGTCTGTGGATCCAATGGTAGTGGAAGCATGTTAACACTGGTAGGGGTTTCCATGTGGCTCTGCCACCACCAAGACTCTGGCTGTCATCAGCATATCTCCATACAGTTTGTCAACAGGAATGTCTCTCACAGGGAGATGAAGCAGAGAGGGTATCTAGCCTCCAATGAGCTATTTTGTTCCTTTTGCTTCCAGATGAGGTCATGAAGCTGTGACCCGATACCCAGGCTAAACTCCACCCCTTCACTATTAATAGTCTTAGGGTGATACAAGATTACATAACTACCACACTAGCATTTGTTGTTTTCTGCTTTTTTGAACTTTGCTATCAATCCTGGGGTGAGGTGGTGTGATAGTTACATAATTTCATGTCAATTTAAAGATATAAAAGTGTAGAGGTTGAGTCTAGCCTGTGTTAAGTCACATACTGATGGTGCCTCCCTGTAAGTGTGGCCTTCTCATAAGGAACATCCTGAGAACCTTCCCTTCTCTCTTTGCCTTCACCTTCCTGTTGAAGAACCATGCTGAGACTTGCTTGAGCCCTGTGATGCAGCCACCACCATGGGATGCATAAGACTTTGCACCCACCAGCCTGTGATCTTCCTGCATTCTGCATCATTGCATAAGTCTAAAGAGGGACTTATGGACCAGTACAGACTTATGGACTTGATCTAGATTGGGTTGGGGTACTTACTACATATATAATTACTTCTTGATATAAAACTATTTCTTATACCTATATGAGTGTCACTGGATTTGTTTCTTTAGTTAACACGGGTGGTATCTCACTGCTGTTTTGATGCGCATCTTTAGGGCAGTTAGTGATCACAAACATATCTTCTTATGTTTTTTGGATGCCAGAATATCGTCTTTGGTGAACTCCTTATGTCCGCTTTAAAAATTGTGTTATTCCTCTGTTTCTTCTTGAGGTCTTACAGTTTTCTATAGATTTTAGAGACTAGTCTTTTATAAAATGTCATTGTTGTTCTTTTTCTTTTTTCCACATCTGTGGGTTGCTGTTTCATTGTTGTTGCATGTGTCTTATTTTTAGGAGGTTCCTGTCATCTACTTTCTCTCCTGCTGAGGGTTTTGTTATGTTTGACAGTGGATTTGTCATGTTTTAGTATTCCTATGTTTTTCCTTGTTTGTGCGTTTACGTTCATTACAGTTTTAGGGTTTAAGTGGAAGCCTATACTCCAGCTTGAATTCTATTTTTGTGTATGGAGTTTGTTAGTTACATAATCTGTGGTCAACTTGTGGAGGGGTAAAGTCTAGCCTGTCAATAAGGTTGCAGTTTGATGACCTCATTTGAAGGCACCACAGAGATAGATAGCTCACTGGAGGCCATCCATGTACACTGACTCTCTGGTCAAACATTACTGAGGAGCCTGATGGAGCCTCACAGATGCAGTGAGAGCCCTGGAGTTGGAGGAGTCATGTGAGATCCACGCCTGCACTGAGATGCTTTTACCACCACTGGATCTACAAGACTTTCCATCACTGGCCTGTGATTTTCCTTCCCTCAGCATCATGGCATGTGTTTTGTGAATCTGAAGATGAATTTACAGACTGGTACAGGACATATGGGCTAATATCAGAGTTAGGGACTTGATCTGGACTGGGCTGAGATGTTTTCCAATATTCAACTGCTCTTGTATATAAAGCTCTCATATCCACATTCGAGTGTCCACGAATGTTTCTCTAGTCAACCCAAACTAACACACGGAATGAGGTTTGGGTCTTATTTCAATTGCCTGCAAATGAAAATCCGATTTCGGCACCACCATTTGTTGAAGAGGGTCTCACTTTTCTATTTAATGTGCTTTAGCCCCTTGTCAAAAATTAGGTATTTATAGATGGATGGGTTTATTTCCAGGTTCTCAGTTCTGTTTTACTATTATTCGAGCACCAAGCTGTTTTGACTACCATGGCTGTGTAATCATTTCTGGGAAGGACTTTATTTGTTTTCTTTTCTTTTCTTTTTTTTTTTTGCCAGTTGTTGTGACATGCGTGATTAGTTTCTTCCCTTCACCCTTTTCAAAAAAATCATTTTATTGGGGGCTCATACAACTCTTATCACAATCCATCCATCCATCCATTATATGCAAAGCACTTCTGTACATTTGTTGCCATCATCATTCTCAAAACATTTCCTTTCTACTTAAGCCCTTAGTATTAGCTCCTCATTTCCCCCCTCCTTTCCTGCTCGCCCTTCCCTCATGAACCCTTGATAATTTATAAATTATTATTATTTTGTCATATTGTACACTGTTGGCTGTCTGCCTTCAACCATTTCCCTGTTGTCTGTACCCCAGGGAGGAGGTTATATGTAGATCCTTACAATCAGTTCTCCCTTTCTACTCCACCCTCCCTCCATAAGACCTTATTTCACATTCATTTTTGAAAGGCAGTTTTGCTGGACACAGGATTTTTGCCATTCCTGTTGGGCCCCAGCACGTTGACTATGTTACCACACTTCATGATATCAATGGTTTTCAATGAAAAGGTTCTTCTGTTGCCTTAGCCATTAGACATTGTGTATTGTGTTTCTGGAACAGCTGGAACTCCTTTTCCACCGATCAACAGTTGTTAGGCCAGCTTAAGTCTATTGGAGAATACCCCAGGTTGACCAAAGAGCATACAGCCAAAATGGGAAGCATTTCTTCAAAACGATCTACTGACTCTCAGGAGGCTATATACAGTGCAGGGGGTGCCCCCACACCCCCAGCTCATGTCTTGACATTAGTCTAGGTCTGTTGGGCAATGGTGGAGACAGGCAGCTTCCACCCCCCCACCCCAGCCCCACAGCGTGATGAGCACCTCCATCCCTGCCCCGCTCCTTTCCCTTCACCTGCAGTCCTTCTGTAGGAAGGTTCTGGTTGGGGGTTGTCAATGGTTTCAAAGGAAAAATGCTTAGCCCTCCCCAGCTCCAACAACAGAGCATAAAGTTCGGCCCAATGGAGTGTAGCAAAAGGTGAGAAATATCAACTTCTCAGTCCTGCCTGACTTTATTTGGAGCAAAGTGTGGAGGAGCCCATGGTGGTTAACCTTCTTATGGCCCCTTAATATGATGAGGCGCCCTTACCCTTTTTGCCATCAAGATTTTCCCTTTTTCTTGGGATTTCCACATCTTGATTGTGCTGTGCCCAGTGGTGGGTCCTTCTGTGTTCACCCCATCTGGGCTTTCTTGAGTTTCTCACATGTTTTACTATTTGCAATGTCCTAAGTAAAAGGAGTCAGATGGACCACTAGGGAATCGTTCCCTTAGTGTGGGGGTCTCGTCCAGCAAGACCCTCACGTGGTGACTTTAAGGGAGCGACGAACCTGGATGAAGAAAAGACACAGAGACAGGGAGCAAGACAAGTGCTGATCAAGCTCCGTTTATTTTAGGTTCAGCCAGCAGTATATATCTCCAAGCATAGGGGGAAGTAATGGGCTTACAATTCTTGCCAGCATGGCATAATTTGGGACCACAACTTACACAATGTTGTTAAACCAATCACAATAAAGGTCAATTATTGAGTAAATTATTGAGCAGCTCAGGAAACTGTTGTTGCTACAGACAATCCCATGATGTGCAGGAAGCTAATCATGAAATTGTGTTTAGCAATGATAACCCCCAGATTAGAATCTGCGCAAGGGGCAGGCAGTTGAGACAGCTGGCACAATCTCAGAAATACCCAGGTGGCAAAGGTCGCCATCGGCCCCCCCACACCTTAGCCCTTAACTCCCTTCCTTTTAGGACCTCGAACACCTGCCTTGTCAAGTTGGTTCTACTTCTTTCATGATTGTTTGGCCTTTTGGGTGCAGTTGCCTATTGCTGCGTTTCCATCCAAAGCAGAACTCTGTAGAGGATCTTTGTTTCATCTCTCCCATTGCTATACCAGGAAACAAGGATGGGGGTGTTTTTTTGAGGAACAGCAATGTCCAGTGCAGGGACAGAGTGCTGAGCTAGCTTTTTCAACAGTTTGAAACACAGTTCTCTGTAAAGTTTCCTCATTCAACAAAAGCATTCACTGGGCCGTGGGAAACTCCTCAGGTTTCAATGAATAGTGTTTCAGTCACAGAGAGTTGTGTCTGCCAGGTGACCTCTGAGGTATCTCAACTTTCAACCACACACAGGCGCCATCTCTGCTAGTCATTGATTGACTGTCACCCACTCCCACATGGACAAACGGAGGCCACATGGTTTCCTGCTATCAATCTCAGGAGAGCTGGCACCATCCTGGAATGAGTAAACTGCAAAGTCCTTGTCTTTCAGCCAGGCCATTATGTATTTTGGATGAGGTAGTAGCGCTGTATGCTCCCCACATCCTGAACTCCGAACCCACCCACTGTGCCAAAGAGGTGGGTCTAACGGGTGTTTTTGAAATGCCATTTATAATCCAACTCCCTCCTTGCACAAGGGGGAATGCCCTAGGTCACAACCTCCCAGTTGGGTTCTCTGCTTGGATGCAACCTGGACTCAAATGCCACGTCATTGGCCACTCTTTTCCTACAGCCATGCACCCAGCATTTTTGCACCAGATAAGCCGAGCTCCTTCGGTGGGCTGGCAAACCGACTCCTCTGCCTCAGTCTCCGTGTTGGGGCTTCTGATGCTCCTGCTGCCACTGTAATCTCGCATTCATTCCACACCCGGCTCTTCTTTGTTGCGGGGAGAAATGGTTCATTTTATGCCCAGTGGAATGGCAAACGGACCAATCCTCCAAGTCCTTTGGACCTTATTTGCATGCTCCCACCCAGTAATTTTGGTGGGAGTCACATAGACTGCGGGCAGAAGAGTTTCACCTATTCATCTCAGTTTGCATCACCCTGTCAGCCATGTTCTTCATCATTTGGGGGACATTTTCCAAGTATGGCTTCCTAAAAATGGATTAGGCATGGGACTGCTGATGACCCAGTTGGCAATTCAAAACCTCTGTTCCACGGCCACATAAGAACGCGCCTGTCTGCTCAGAGAGAGATTTACCGTCTTGGAAAGCCAACATAAGGCTGCTGTGAGCCTGAATCAGCTCAACTGAAGTGGGTTGGGCTTGGCTTGGCATTGAATGGTGAGTATGAGCTTTGGTACCTTGCAAGTGGCCAAAGTCAGGAGAGTATCAAGGAAATTATTAGTGAGAGTTTGGAGGTCAACATGTGTGCTAGTCTGGGTAGACTAGAGAAACAAAACCAGGGAGACTAATGTGTGAGGGAGAGTTTTATATAAAAGAGCAACCGTATATTGAGAAAACATCTCAATCAGTCCAGATCAAGTCCAAAAGTCTAATAGTAGCCCAATCAATAAATTCCTCTTCAGACTCATGCAACACATGCGATGATGCCCAATGCAGGAAGATCACCGGCCAGTGGGTGGAAAGCCTTGTGGATTCAGTGGCAGCGAAAGCATCTTAGCACTGGCAGGGCTCTCCAGCTGCAGGACTCTCGTGTAGCTCCAAGTATCTTGTCAGCAGGAAGGCAAAGCAAAGGGTATGTGTGTATCTGGCCTTCGGTGAGCTATTTATCTCAGGGGAGCCTTCAAATAAGGTCATCAAAGTGCAATCTGAATGACAGGCTAGACTCCACCCCTTTTTGGAAGTGGACCAGATTATGTAACTACCACAACATGAAAGTTGTTACAGAAGCTTGAAGAAAGAATAGTGTATTTTTCAGATTGATGATAAGTTTAGTAGCACTTTCCCAGCGGGAAAAGAACTATCCTTTTAACAAAGAGTGCTGGGAAACTGGATAAATCCACTGCGGTTGAGTCCATTCTGACTTGTGGTGTCCCGATCGATCAGGTTAGAATTGTCCCTGTGGGCTTTTGAGACTTAACTCTCTACAAGAGTAGAAAGTCTCATCTTTTCCCCAAGGAAGGTCTAGTGGCTTCAAACTATCGGGGTTAGCAGCCTGATGTGTAACCAGAGCACAAGTTGGATAGCCTCGTGCAAAAGAGGGAGATGCAGGTCCACAGAGAAACAGATCCCCACGCTGGGTGCGTCGTTGCGACAGTCACTTGCTCCGCGAACTCGCCGGTCGAGCAGGGCCCCCAGGCGCCAGGAGCCAGAGGCAGGTGCTGCAAGTGTTTGAGCAATACCAGAAAGCCCAAACCCAGTTCGTGCAGATGGTGGCGGAGTCAGAACATCGAGACCTGCAGAACACGGGTGTCATGTCTTTGCTGAGGTCTCTTCTTCTGGATGTGGTCCCAACAATCCGACAGACTGCAGCTTTGGCTCTTGGGAGGCTGGCTAATTATAAGGATGACCTGGCAGAAGCGGTTGTGAAGGGGGGCATTCTTCCACAGCTTGTTTATTCACTGGCTGAACAGAGTCGTTTCTACAAGAAAGCAGCTGCCTTTGCGTTGGTAAGCATTGCCCTCAGCGAGCTCAGGTCATCGTGGATTGTGGAGCACTGGATACATTGATGATATGCTTGGAAGATTTTGACTCTGGAGTAAAGGAGACTGCAGCCTGGGCACTGGAATATATTGCGAGACGTAATGCTGTGGTGGATGCGGGAGCGGTTCCTCTTTTAGTGCTCTGTATCCATGAGCCAGAAACTGCTTTGAAGAGGATTGCTGCTTCAGCCCTCAGTGATATTTCAAAGCATTCCCCAGAGTTAACAGACAGTAGTGGATGCAGGAGTCATTGCCCACTTAGCCCAGATGATCCTGAGTCCTGATGCTAAGCTGAAGCGTCAAGTTCTTTCAGCTCTCCGTCAGGTAGCAAAGCATTCTGTGGATTTGACATAAATGGTGGTGGAAGCCGAGATTTTTCCAGTTGACCTCATCTGTCTGAAGGACAGAGATGAAGAAAAATGCTTCTACTTTAATTAGCGAGCTTGCAAAACATACCCCTTGGCTGTCCCAGCTGATCGTGAATGCCGACGGAGTGGTGGCCGTGGTTGACTGTCTGAAAAGGCATCATGATACTGGGCTACGTGGCGAAGCATTCCAAGAACCTGGCCATGGCCGTGATCATCTGCAAGAGTGTACCCCTGTTGTCAGTCTGCTTGTCAGAAGAGCCAGAAGATCACATTAAGGCTGTTGCTGCTTGGGTCTGGGGACAGATCAGGAGGCATACTCCGGAGCATGCGCGGGCCGTGGCCATCGCAAACACGTTGCCCGTTCTGCTCTCTTTGTTCATGTCAGCTGAAAGTTCTGAGGATCTCCAAGTAAAAAGTAAAAAGGCTATAAAGAATATCCTACAAAAATGCACCTGCAAGAATACATGAACAGCATTAATAACTGTTACCCAGAGAAAATAGTAAGGTATTATTCCCCTGGATATTCAGACATGCTCCTGCAGAGAGTGGACAGCTATCAGCCACTGATTAACTAAGTCAAGTTTTTATGCTCAAGTTCACAGCAAAGCATTTATGAATAATAATTTTTAAAACTCTTTCTAAATATTTAGTGCCTTCTTGATTGATTCCACATGAAAGACATTGAGATAACATTTTAAAAGTTGGTACAATTCTTAACTTCGCTATATCAGAAACTATTAAGTGATCATTTGCACTAGAGGTAGATTTTAAAACGGCAGTAAAGGTTTATAAAGCATTTGTTAAGCATTTGTTACTGTATTCGTGAAAAATCTCTCTCACACTAACCCCCACCTACCCCTACCCCTCACGTCCTCAACCAGATTTAGCTAAGAGATGATGTTTTTAAAAGGTCCTTAGTTATTATGATTGCGAATTCTTTATATTCATTGCAAGACTGTCCATGGAAACTCTGCAATAGGATACACATGGGGCATAGTCAAAAAAGAAACCAATGACAAGGAACCCTCGGGCACATTAAATTGACATAATCCCACCCACCAAACCCCCTGACAGTGGAGATCACTTGTGCGGTTTTCCTAAGGACAGAGGAAGATGCACTCCCTGTCACAGGTGTCTGCACCTTCTCCCTGTGGGGAGGCGGCATCGGCCAGCACTGTGCTGGTGTGGCACACACACTTGTCAGTGTCACTGCTGGGCTTCTTAGTCTTGGCTTTCATTTGTGTACAAACCCAGAAGCAGACATGTAAAGCAATCTTTGGTAGTCCCTGGTCTGAGCTTTACTTCCCCAAATATCACAATTCACATTTTCAGGAACTTAATGGAATTAATTTGCACAAAACCACCATGAGACCCAGACGTTACATGTATGTTCACCTTGGAAGCTGAACGGAGGAGGTGCAAGTGGATTTCAATAAAAATGTAAAAGAAAACATAAAGAGTTCTTGTCTAACATCATAAGCAAAATTAAAATGGACAGATTGTAACTATGAGGTAAATCAACAGAAGTCACAAGAAAAGGTAGGACTGAGACCTCATGACACTGGGTTTGGCAAAGTAGTCTTAGCCATGTCATCAAAAGCATAAGCAACAAAAGAGAAGAATTTGGACCCCGTCAAGATTAAATCTCTTCAGCTTCAAAGTACTTCATTAAGAAGGCGAATAGACACACCAGAAAATGTAAGATAATATTTGCAAATCGCACACAAGGGGGGTGTTCCCTCCAAAATCCGGAATCGAGCTGTGCTGAGCAGAGCGTTCATGGTATGCATTTTCCCCACTAGTGAGTGAGCATCGAGCAGCTCACTCTGTGTTAGTGCACTCAGTAGCATCACCTGGGAAGGTTCTCTCTGGTCACAGTGAACTTTTTCTGTAGAAGCAGTTTCACTTTGAACCTCGTGTGTGTGTGTGTGTGTGTGTGTGTGTGTGTGTGTGTGTGTTGGCTGTTTTAAGGGGGCAGCATGTGGCTGTGAAATTTCATTTCCTGCTTGGGAAAAATGTCGCAGAAACTATTGTGATTTTTACCACAGCTTACAAGGACAGCTCTATGGGTAAAATTCAAGTGTACGAGTGGTTTTCTTGTTTCAAAAAAGGTGAAATGTTGACTGATGACAAACCTTGTTCTGGATATCCATCAACTTTCTGAACAGATGAAAATGTCAACTTCTAGTGCATTTGGAGTTTGAGATAGTTAAAGTTTATTTTGCCAACCTGGCCAATAAACACATGTGGGGTTAATTGAAGAGCAGAGAGATAAATGGCTCAGTGAGCCTCACTTTTCTAGTTTTCTTGTTTCTGGCTCTCTGGTCAGACCAGTGTGCCTCCGGCCGTAGCTAGCTCTTTGCCTCAGCTGGCAAGGCTCACTTCCTGTGAGCCATCCCTGAGGAGAAGCCACATGGACCTACCCTGATGCAGCCCTGGATACTGGAGCAGTCACATGGAGACCCCTGCCAGTGCTGATACTTATACCACCACTGGATTCTTTTACCCACTGGCCTGTCATCCTCCTGCATTGTGTGGGTTTTGTGAGTTTGAGGCCATTTTAGATTGGTGTTGGATATATGGGTTTGGACTGGACAGGGTTGGGATGTTTTCTGAATGTACACTTACCCTTTATAGAAAGCTCTGTCTTATAAATATGAGTATCTGTGGAGTGGTTTCCCTCATTTATCCAGACTAACACAAGAGTTCATTCCTCCAAGTTTGACTGTTAATCAAGCTTTCTACTTGGAGGTTTTGAAAAGATTGCTTAACAGTGTGCCACAAAAAGGGCCTGATTTATGGCAAATGGGGGGATGGTTTTGTCACCATGACAATGCACCTGCTCAAGCAGCCACCTCAATATGCCAGTTTTTGATGAAAAATAGCATGCCTGCTTTCCCTATGCACCTGCCTCACCTGACTTTGTTCCGTTTGATTTCTTTTTTGTTTCTGCGAATGAAGAGGGACATGAAAGGACAGCAATTTGATGATGTAGAAGAAGTAAAGGAAAAAACAAGGGAGGTGCTGTCAGTCATCCAAACAGATGTTTGAAAAGTGTTTCCAAGAATGGAACTGATTTGACAAATGTATTAAGTATAAGGGAGAGTTTTTTGAAGGTGATAAGGTTGCTTTGGGAGAAAAATTAAATACATAGCTTTGAAAAAAAAATCTGACCTTTTGACAAATTTTTTTATTTGATAAAGGACTTGAATCCAGAATATAGAAAGAACACCTGACATTTAGTAAGAAAAAGTAAATAATCCAAAACAAAAAAACCAAACAATCAAAGGAACTAAGTGTCTATTTATCTACTTAAGATAGAAAACTGGCCCATAAAGCCCACGCACAAAGATGATCATCAAGACCACAGGAAGACACCACTTCCTACACTTCCTTGTTAGGGTCCCTTCCCCTTCACTCATGGTGAGGCTACTTACAACAGAGTGAAATGCTTCCCCATCAGAGCATTGAGTGGTATGTTCCTCACTGGCTGATTTTTGAAAGTAGATCACGAGCCCTTTCTTCCTGGTACGTCTTAGTCTAGAAGCTCTGATGAAAACAGCTTTTCATTGCAGCAATAAGCAAGCCTCCACTGACAGGGAGGGCATGGCGGTGCCATAGGTACACTGACCAGGGAACAAAACGGGGTCTCCCACAAGGCAGGCGAGGCTTCACTGCTGGGCGCCCAGGGCTCCATCCACCCCCTCAGAATAAACAAACAACTGCAACCCACTGCCACCACATCAACTCTCACAGGACAGAGCAGCACTGACCTTGTGTGTTTCCAACGCTATAAGTCTTTATGGAAGCCGAACACCTCATCGTTTTCCTGTGGAGCAGCTGCTGGAGTTGAACTGTCAACCTTGTGGTTAGCTGCCCAGTGTGTGTCATCAACCTACTGCATCACCAGAACTCCACTCCTTCAATGACAATCATAAAAGTCAGGTAACAACAAATAGCGTATGTGGAGAAATCAGAACCCTCATGCACTTCTGAAGGGCACATCTATGATACAATCGCTTTGGAAAACTTTTTTGATACCTCAAATGGCTAAAGAGCTACTGTAAAGTCCAGTAATCCTTTAATTGTGTATCCAAGAGAACTGAAAGCATATTCCAGGCAAAAATGTACACATCACTGTCCTTGCTTATAATCAGCCTTATTTATAACAGCAAAAAGTAGAAAGAGGCCAAAGCCTACCAATGGACAAATGGGTAAACAAAATATGGTGCATTCATCCAATGGGACACTTGTCTGTCAAAAGAATGAAGTGCTGAAACACTCTTGGAAACCCACAGGGGCAGCTCAACCCTGTCCTAAAAGGTTGCTGAAATAGAAGTTCCTCGATGGTAATGAGGCTTTTGGATTAGTCTTCTGGGTCAGTTCATGTCCTCTAGGGAGGAAATGGCAGCATGAAACGTGCAAGGTGGCCGATCCAAGGAACCGCTCAGAAGCAGCGCCTGGGACGGGATAAGGGCAAGGGAGCCATGGACTGAGACGCAGACTTGCTGTCTGTGGAAGGAGCAGGGGAAGCCCAGGTTCTCCGGCCTTTGGGAGCAGATCCTGAGGTGGGGCTCAAAGGAGGCTGGAGGCTGGAGCTGTTGGTGCTCCCTGGGTTGGGGCCCTCCCAAAGGAAAAGCCAAGGCCACAGCTGCTGCTGCTTCCAACTGTGCCGAGCGCCCCAGCGGCCAATGGCTTCACGTTCAGGATGGCCGCTGTGCCCCTTCCACAGGTACTTCCTGGTCCAGCTGTCCTCATGTCATGGGACCGGTTGGTTATGTAAGCCTGACAGTATGGAGCAGAACGACCTCGGGCTGTAGAGGAGAGGCCCGGCTTCATGTCAGTTTTCTAGCAAATCACACAGGTGAAATCCAGTTCAAATCTCTGGTCATCTCTTAGGGTTTTGTTTTTAAGTTTTTGGTGAAAAAAGAGATCAACAGTGCTTTACTCTACAATGTTGTCAGGGGGATTAAATAGAAGGCCTGATCCTGTGCCCATGAGCCAGCACTGAATAGCTGTTGTATCCGTTACTTTACTGGGGGAGAAAGCACTTTTGTAAATGCAGCCCCTTTTGATACAGATGAAGGGTTAATGTTCCTGAAGCATGGAGGGTAAGAAAAGGTTGACTCAAGATCACACGGCCAAAAAGAGGTGGAGTCGGAACCTGAGTCTTCTGCCTTCACAGCTCAAAAGGCTGCTGCTGCTGCTGCTGCTTAGTGGGATGGGCTTGGTTCATTTCCCACATTTCTCTATGAACACTAAACCACCTCTGTATACATATATATGTACACACACACACGCACGGTGCTCCCTTCCATTGACGTTTCATTTCAACAGTACCCCTCATGACCTCCTTTTTTGGAGTCCATTCTGACTCAGCAATTCTGTAGCTGGCCTGGTGACTAGCAGCCACAGCGGAAGTCACTAGGTCACCAGGGCTTCTTTTCAGACCTCATCCGACTCCCGTTTTCTCTAAGAGTTCTGTAAGTCATGAATGGCCTGTGAAGTATACTTTTTTGGGGTGGGGTGGGGTGGTATGTGTTCCCAAGGCACGCTGGATGTTTGTTTAGATGTTAAAGCTATTGAAATTTTGTTTCAGAAACACCACTTACTCGGTTGTTAGACTTTATCACTGTATAAAAATGTACAGTGGTTTTATTGACATGTACATTCCAATATGTTTACAGTTGCAAGATAATGAGGCACACTCAGTATTGCACTTCATTAAAATTTCAGGCTCAAACTTAACCTAGAAGTTTAAATGAAATTGCATTTGTAATTTAGTAATTCTTATACAGGACAAACATTGATATCTTTATGTACAGTGTGATACTTATTACATTTATATACCGCCTTACACATTTTTTTTAAATAACAGTCTAGGAAATAAACCAGAATATTCCTCTTTTTACCCCCACCCATGATGCAATTGTACAGGGTTACAAAAAGGCAGTATACAATAAACAATGATTATTTTTCTTTTCTTTTTCTTTATTTATTTTTTTTTTGCTTTTAGCATCATTCTTTGTCCATGGGCATGGCGAATCTTTTATGCCAATTATCTATAAATGTCCAATGCTTCACAGCCGATGACGGGAATGGCCACATGCAAACACCTCACAAATCTGATGTTTTGGTTCAAAAAGAAGATAAAACCAAAATCACGGGGAAACTTTCCACAGCAAGAATTATGTACATGGTATTTGGCATCCTTCTTGCATTGTGATGGTGCATGTTCGAGGGTGTAAAAATGGTCCCGCCTTATCCTGAGCAGAGTTTAAACTTCACCACATCCTCTCGGGGGAGGGAGGCAACTGTTCTCTCTGGAGACAAAGGAATCCGAGTGGTCTAAAAAGTGTGAGCATTCCTGCACACTCCGCAGCCCAGCGCAAACTCCTCCCCAGTCGGTGGGTGGACTACATGGAGGGGGCACTCAGTTCCTTCCAGCTGTTTACCTTTGGGACCTAGGAGAGTGATGAAAGGGGCGAGACAATGCAATCAGAGCGAATCACAACCCCCCCTCCCCCAAAGAACTCCTCTCCCCACACCACAGGAAAGTTATTAAAAGGAACAGTATGACTACAGCAAGGCAATTATAGTACTAGATATAAATATAGAATAATTATCTTAATTCTCAGAACAAAAAGTTTATCATACAAACTTGGCACAACAGATCTAACAGGAGGGGTTTCAAAGGTGCAGGGGGAGGGCCTATGATCTGCTCCCTCCACTCCCAGAGACATTCCGGGGCCCTCTCCTGGGACTGAGCAAGGGGCAGAGTCTAGTACCCAGCCGTAATCACTACGATCTGCAGAACCTCCTCTATTAATAAGTGACTTCAGATACTCTATTTATTTACTTTAGACACTGTGTTTTAAAGCAAAGAGTAGTGAACAAAAAAACACTCACAAAATTCCCTCAATTTTACATAGCAGAAATTTCTTTTGAATAAGAAAACCTGCAAGTTTTGTATAGAATGTTTTCCTGAAGTTGGAAATAAATTTTAAGTTGTAAATAAGTAATTCTACCCTTCCTACCTCAACACAAGATAAATTTGCATTGGTATAATAGGAAGATCAACAGGTTTGTAATGTATCTGAAGGGAGATTAGTGTAAAAACAAAAGTTAATCGGCTTAAAAGATGAATAGCAAAATATAGTCATTGGGCAAAATCCTTTGGAGAAGATAGAAATTTATAGTTAACTATCAAATAAACTAGGTTTATAAAATACACAAAAAATTCAGACTTGTCTTTTTAAAAAAACTATTAAAAGTTCTGCACACACAAAAAGTTGAGTTTCAATGCAAACAAAACATTATGAAGAGCTTACTCTGCAAATACCCTTTATGCCAGGTGTTTCACAAGATTTCTGAAAAGGGCTTCAAGCTCTTCTACAAACCAGGAGCCGTGGTGTGCGGGGAATATGGGTGGAGGCCGTGGGGCCGTGAAGGCTGGGACAACAGGAACCAAGCATTTGTTTCCTACAGCTCCTTTCCGAAGTACTGAAGTTCAAGTGTGACTTTGTCTGAGAGAAAAATACCATGGAACTGGACGGAAGGGGCTTAGCCAGCTGCATGGGGAGGAAGAGCTCAATGCACTGACCTCTTCTGGATTTGAAAGCTTTGCTTAGGAGGAAAACATGAGAAATGAAAAAGTGGGTATTTGTAGGAAACGTTTAGCCTGACACATGTGAATAATAAACGTTAGTTATTATCACTTTAACCAAAAAAACAAACCGAAGCCTGACCTAACGAAATATGGGTCGGACCTAACAGATGACCCTCACTTGAGACAAGTGACGCCAAGTCAGAGGACTCCGTGACAGTCAGTGAGCGCTGCACTGGCATGTGGCCCCAAAATGGGTCAAGCTGCGCGTGCGCCAGAGGTTTATTTGGACATGAACTACTCCGGCTGTAAGTTATAGAGCAGAGCAGCATCTCCCAGCTGAATTGACAAGGCAAGTGGACATTCTGCCTGCCTCATTCCTGGCGCAGGGAGAGGGGCGGACTGAGCTCAAGTGCCATCTAGTGGTGACTCAGACCAACAGCAGCAAATGACCTTGGGTGTTTTTCGTGAGTTAAAAAATTACGGACCATTTATTCACCGAATGTTTACTCAGAGCCCAAGGGGTAAACAATGTTATGTTGGCTGCTAAAGACATAAAGAGAATAATAGTAAATGGCTCTATCTTCAAAGAGTTCAATATCTATTATGATTGGGAAAACAATAATAGTTTTTAGAAACTTGTACACATTTGCATGCTTATTATTTTTGAAGTGTTTTATTGTGGTGAAATAGATACTTTGATAATTTAACATCCACTTCAACCCCTGCATCTGGATTCCTGTCCCTCCCCATAGATTCACAAGAAGGCCTCATGGGGTAGATAGTGGTTATCCTTCTCTATAAACCAGGTGCAATCTTCCCAGCCAGATCATTCAGGCTCTTTCCTAAGGGACCCCTCTCTAAAGAAATGCCAAGTCAGAGGAGTGGGCGGGGCTGTGAGACAGACCACACCTCCGGCTAACTGCAGGGTTGTATGCCAGGACTTTGGCCTTCGGGTGCCTGCGTTCTTCCCTAGTGAGCAGGCCCTCCTATCTTACAGCTGTGGTAAACATTGCCTAAGGGAGAAATCTCTGTGAAAATGCTCAGAATCTAGGTCAGCTCCTTCTTTCGCCAATTTCATAGCTTTCTTCCCATTCCTGTGACTCGCGGTAGTTTGAGGAAGCGCACACTTCCTTCTGTCAGCTGACAGGGACCATCATGTGGGTGGGTGGTGAGGAGGAAGCCCTGTCGTCTTCAGTTGATCTTTTTCCTTAGCCCCGGCCCCTGTTGCCTTTATTCCCTGCTCCCTGACACGGAATTAACTGATTGCTAACTTCCCTATGATTTTTCTCTTCAAACATAGAAAAAAAAATTCTTTTTCAAGTAAAATTTGGATCCCTCTTAGAGACACTGTCTGGTAACTGGTGTGCCCAAATCTACATCTCAGCATGATGGCGCTTAACTCACTGTGCTACCAGGGCTCCACACTATCAACAATTGGTGTGTTCACTTAACGCCTAACGGGAGCATTGACCCTAGTGATCTTTTGAGACTGGTACACAGAAACTGCACCCTCATTCTTCTTTCATAATGATGCGTACTAGTTGTTATCTGACATTCCCCAGATTCTAAGGCGCGCTGGTGGCTCAGTGGCTGTGTCTTGGACGGCATCCAAAGGGTTGGCAGTTCAAAACCCCCAGCTGGACCCGGAGAGAACCGTGAGGCTCTCTGCTCCATAAAGACTGACCGGCTCAGAAACCCAGAGAGTTGCTCTGTCCTATGTGGTCAGTGTAAGCTGGCACTGCCTCGATGACATGGAGTTTGGTTTTGGTTCTCTATTGGATACTTAGGTTGTTTAGAAATTGTTATCATTACTATTAGAAGCAATACTGCAAGGAAAATCACTGTATATTCTTGAAACAAATTGTTTTTCTCACATGTGTAGATTTACTTCCAGAAATGAGATGCTGCAGGAGAAATGGATCTGTCATTTTGATGTGCAAACAGCTTTCCACTAAGTTATCTGGATAGGACTGGCATCCTCACAAACCGCTTTCCGCGGGGGAAGAAGACCAGGCTGTCTCCTCTCATAAAGAGTAACGGTGTCGGAACCCCACAGGGGCAGTCCTAACCCCAGATGGCATCCACTCGATGGCAGTGTTTGCTTTTCCCTCAAAGCTTTCCACTGGCTCACACCGCATCGGCATCCTCATGGTGGTGGATGAGAGCACCTGTTTCATAGCTTTAATGACTCTGGGGGCATCGCACACGTGCATGTCTTTTCCCTAAGCGCACCTCCACCCAGGTCCATGGTGTGCACCTAGGCTCCTGTTCCCTTCTCTTACAGAGGCACCCATTCCCCCAAACTCTGGGTGCTGCTCAAGCCAGCCTACGCAGCTCGCTGTAGCTCACTAAGCTGCCATTTTCCAGCCATTCTCGATCAATCGACGGTCCCTTTTCTGATTCCGAGTGAAAAGCTCACAAAATTTATTAATAATTTCAAGTTTTATACAGCCCTTTAAATCATGTTACCAATTTTTAACTAATTTCGTTCACATTCTCCAAAAGATCTACTTAAATATAGTTCTCGCCTTCACTCAGGATTCTGTTTTTTTAAATGAGAAAAAACCCTACTACGATAGAAGTCAACAAATTCCCTCTGATTCTTTAGGCTAGTCTGATTTAAGTTTCTGTCACTTGAAACAAAGAGTCCTAAGATAATTTTAATAAGGCTAGATACCATGCATGTCATCGTCCTAATTAGAACATTCTATCAACATACCTGCAGGACAGTGTGGTAGTTCTTCCTTAGGAATGCTTGTCATTCTTTGAAAATCATCATGACAAGCATTACAAAAATGTGTTGTTCCAAAACAGAAAAAGACAGCCACTGAACAGCAGTAGCGGCATTTATATTCCAAAAAGTCCGTACCATGCTTGGGACACATCTACAGCAAAAGGAAGCAGACACAGGATTACATGGAGAGGATACCAGTTACACTAAGAGGGTCATAGACATGGCTTAGTCATTCATAGTCTGAGGACAGAGTTCCCCAACTAGACTGAAATATCAGTGCTTTACACATTTAATAAACCGGCATAAGGAAGTTTCAAAACGTTTGTGCAAAAATGGAATTACAAGATGGTGGCATTTCTCCAGGAACTCTGACGTCCCCGAGTAAACATGTGGTTTTGCCCAATAGGTCTGGGCAAAACCCTTCGTTCTACCATCACCTAGTAACTGAAGCAGGCCACCACATTTCTCATTATAAATGGTTCCTGACCTAACAATTTGCAATATTAATATCTCACCTAGCTCCCATCCTCAGAGGTGAGTTGTGAATATTTCACTAGGAAAAAAACTCAACAACTTTTGATTGCAAGTTGAAGAAAACAAAAGGAATTATTTTATTTCTTATTGAAATGTGGCGATACAATTGGGCTGTTTACCATATAATTACTTTAAAAACAAAAACAAGAAACAAAAAGGATGCTGAACGTTTCTAAACCATGTTTTCTAATCAAACGCTCTGCTCACCTGGGCCCTGGACACATCAGAACAGGCACCGCAAATGAGCTCTCTGGGATCATAGTCGTCTCCCTGTCCAGCCTCAGCATCACAGCGTGCTTCGCCACCAAAGTAGGCCTGTGGAGAGAAGGCATTTAGATCACAGAGGGCACCAGGAAAGCCTGCTGCTGGAGAGAAGCATGGGGCAAGGATCACAGCAGCTGGAGAAAACATACTCATCAATCAGACCCTGGCACAGCCATGTGCACGCCCACACTGCTTCCCAGAGGGGAGACCAGGTGAGAAGTCAGACTCCGCCAGCTCTAGAGTCTAGAATAGACAGGCGCCCACGAGGAAGATCTCACATTGCTCCATCAAGGCAACAGGACAAAAGAATGCAAACACCAAGTATAGAATATTAAGTAGCTAAGAGAAACTATACTTCCAAAAATGTTTTTGTTTTTCATTTTGAAATATTGGGCAGCATTATTTTCCTCTAGGGCTTAAAAAAAATAAGCTTAGAAATCCCCAAATTATATTATTGTAGAACAATAAAATAAACAGTAGTACCAGGAGCAAGGCTGGGCTTCCTACTCCCACCAGGGCAGTAATGCCACAAAAACAAACAAACAAACAAACAAAGAGTATTAATACAGGTTTCCAATTCCAAGGTAGTGGTGAAGAAAACATCAAAACAACTTTCAAGCATTTACTAATCATGCCAACATTTCAAACAGAAAGGGAAAAGTTTAGTAGGCCTAAGACCATTACTCAGGCTTTTAAAGCTACACTACCTGCAGCAACTCAACAGTACTCATTACAGATGTGATAAATGATTTACTTGTGTCTGTGCTTTGAAAAACAAAACACAACAAATGAGGCCAATAAAAAGGACATGACTTGAATGTACACTGTGTTATAGATCCAAAAAGCTATACTTATATTTGGTAGCCAGCCTTCCTAATCTGAAAGGATAAGCTAGATTGATTCAATATCAATCTATCACTGGTTCTGGAAGAACAGGTTAAAAGATAGGTTCTGCTGACACAATAGTTACAAATGACCAGGTCAATCTTGCCAAAATCGTTCGATTCTATAATCCTCGCTGACCTTTCTAGTCATTTGACTGTCACTCATATGCCACTGTGGTAGCATGTTAACTTATGATGTTTAGTCTATCAAATGCAGAGAAATGGAATTGTATTATTTGTAGCGATATGGCTTTGACTAATGCACATTCCTGCACAGAGCAAAGATAGCACTTTGGGGAATCGGGTGCACCTGACCCAAGCCATGAGACTCTCACTGGTCTCCCATGCGTGTGACAACTGAACAATGGTTAAGGATGGGCCCAGAGGAACTGCGGCACTCAGGTTACGGTCCTGGTCCAGACCACTGCAAGTTCCACGGACTGCCACGAGGACACACAAATTTTGTTTGAAAGTACACTCAGATTGTCCCTTAGAAGCAAGGACAGAGAAATTTCATCTCCTGTGTTTTGGGTATGTTATCAGGAGAGACCAGTCCCAAAAGACATCATGTTTGGGAAAGTAGAGAATCAGCAAAAGACGACGACGACCTTCCATCAGATGGACTCACAGAGTGGCTGCAACAATGGGCTTACCCATAACAATTGTGGCTGCTTTGTTCTGTGGGATTAAGGACTTCCGGGAGTCAGTCCGAGTCAGAGTGGGCTTGAAGGCACTTAACAGCCACACTCCTGAGTCTTTCCTGGGGCACATGCAAATGTGGGTTTTTAGGCTCCATGTAGTGTTTCATTCATTATTTATAGTCTCTCTTTTTTTAAAAAAAAAAATTATACCTTGCATTTATTATTTTACTCGTTTATT
This sequence comes from Nesogale talazaci, assembly GCA_004026705.1. Lineage (NCBI taxonomy): Eukaryota > Metazoa > Chordata > Mammalia > Afrosoricida > Tenrecidae > Nesogale > Nesogale talazaci. Next base: position 38,182 of record PVJH01011047.1, on the reverse strand, counting down.
GTCTAAGTTAATAAACATTCGCTGAGCTCACTACCTTCAAGGCAGTGTTGAATCAAAGTGACTCCATAGGACAGGGTAAAATTGCCTGTTGGGTTTCTGGGGCTGGAACTCTGCGGGAATGGGCAGCCCCAACTTTCTCTGTGGGGTGGCTGGTGGTTTTGAACTGCTGACCTTTCAGATTGCAGCCCACCATGTCACCACGATGCCACCTGTGCCCACTAAATGCCCACTGCTGGAGACATAGCAATGAGTGAAATATTGTCCTTGTCCTTGTGGTTGCCGTCCTGGCTAGGTGCCATCGTGTCAAGTCCGACTCATGGGGACAGGAGGAAATACCTCCGGGCCGTGCGGCCCAGCTCTAGCCTCACTATTGCTGCGTTTCAACTCATTGTTGCAGCCACCAAGTCAAGTCACTTCATGAGGGGTTCCCTCTTTTTCTCTGTCCCTCCACTTTACAAAGCATGATGTGTTTCTCCGGGGACTGGCCTCTTCTGACAGCTTGTCCCAAAGGGGTGAGGCAAAGTCCAGCCATTCTTTTGGCAGTCCATGGTGTTTTCAATGCAGGGAGTCAACTGTAACATCAGCAGCCCGAAACCACCAGCCGCTCCCTGGGAGAAAGACTGGCTTCCTACTCCTGTGAAGACTTACAGTCTCAGGAACTCGCAGGAGCAGTAGCTACCCTGTCCCACAGGTGTACTGAGTCGGCGTTGACTTGATGGCAACGACTATGGATTCAGCTTGGCATTTTCAATAGTCTTTGCCAACATCATAGTTCAAATGCATTGACGTTTCTTCAGTTGAATTATTCAACGTCCAATTTTCACAAGCCTGTGAGACAACTGAAAACATCATGGCGAGGACAGGTGTGCCTCAGTCCTCAAAGTGACATGTTTACTTTTTGACACTTTTAAGAGGTCTTTCTTGTGCAGTAGATTACCTAATGCAAGAAATTCTTTGATCTCATGAACAATGATTGCATACGTAAGCAAAATAAAATACTTGACAGCTTCAATCTTTTCTCCACTTGTCACGTTACCTATTGGTTCAGTTGCGAGGACTTGGGTTTTCTTTACATTGTGCATGCCATACTGAAGGCTACAAACCTCAATCTTCATCAGCAAGTGCTTCAAGTACTTCTCACTCTTAACAAGCATGCTTGTGTTATCTGCATATTGAAGGTTCTTAATAAGCCTGCCTCTAGTCTTGATACCAGGTTCTTCTTCATATAATCCACATTCCCTGATGATGTGCTTAGCACACAGGTTGAATAAGTATAGTGAGAAGACAACCGTTTCTGATTTTAAACCATGCAGTATTTCCTTGTTCTGTTTACACAACTGCTTCTTGACCATGTACAGGTTCCCTGTGAATACACTGAAGTGTTGTGGTATTCCTATTCTTCTCACAACTATCTATAGTTTGTGATGATCTACAAAATAAAATGCCTTCCTATAGTCCAAGAAACAAAAGTAAACATTTTCCTGGTATTCTTTGCTTTCAGCCAAGTTCCATCTGATGTCAGCAGTGACGTCATAACCCTTGCCCCATATCCTCTTCTGAATCCCACCTGAGCCTCTGGCAGCTCCCTGTCAATGTATTGCTCCAACCATTCTTGGCTGATCATCAGCAAAACTTTACTGGCATGTGCTATCAATGATACTGTTATAATATTTTAACATTCTGTTGGTCACCTTTCTTTGGAATGGGTACAAATATGAATTCTCTCTTCCAGTCGGTTGGACAAGCAGTTGTCTTCCAAATTGTGTGGCATAAACAAGTACTTCTGGTGTTTCATCAGCTTTCGAATCATTTCAATGGGTATTCCACCAATTCCTGGAGCCTTGATTTAGGCTAATGCTTTCAGTGCAGCTTGAACTTCTGCCTTTAGCACCACTGGTTGTTGCTCATATGCTACCTCTTGAAATGGTTAAGTATTGGCTGGGTTTTTTTTGTGGTAGAATGACGCTGTATATTCATCTTCTTTCAATATTTCCTGTATCATTCAATATTTTTGCACATAGAATTTTTCAATACTAGAACTCAAGGCTTGAGTTTTCTCAGTTTAAGATATGATAAACTTATTATTTTATTTCAGATATAACCCTAGATATTTGCATATTTTATTATATTTTACTTTATCTTTTTGAACTGCTCTTTGAAATTTTCTATTCAGCTCTCTGATTTCATCATTTCTTCCATTTGCTTTACTTTGTGATTAAGAGCAAGCTTCAGCATCTCTCCTGACATCCATTGTGATAGTTTCTTTCCTTCCTATCTAATGAATTTTGTTTCTTTATATATCATGTTAATGATATCATTGGGTCTTGAGGGTTTAACGCATCAAGCTGTCCTTGAGAGGTTCTTGAAATTCTGGTGGGACACACTCAAAGATTGCATTTGGGCTCTTGTAGACTTATTTTCGTCTTCTTCAATTTTGACCTGGGCCTACATATGATCAGTTAACGATATGCTCTGCAGCTGGCCACTGGACTGCTTTCAGCGGCTGATATGAGTTTCTCCCATGTTCTGGTTGTGTCGTGGTTATGAATTCAGCCGGTACTGGATAGGTCAGTAATTCAAAACCACCAGTCACTCTATGGAAATAGTTACAGGAAATGTTCTGCCTTTCTTCGGGAGGTTTTCCGGAACTGACAATGCTTTGAAGATACCCGTAGGGTTTTCAGTGGCCAATCCCTTTAAAGTGTGCAGCCTCTTCCTTCTTTGTAGTCTAGTCTTTGTCTGGAAGCTCTGCTGCCACCTGCTCACGGTGTCTGACCCTGCTGGTATTTGAAACACCAATGGACAGACCTTACAGCATCACAGTAGCACACAAGCTACCAAAGCATGACAAAATGACAATCGATGGCCTTGCCTGCATAGAACTTAATAAATGGGGCAGAGAGACAGGTGCAAGAGTAATTACGATGTGGAGTATCTAGTGTTATGAGTAAAGTGACCAGATTTTAACATTGGTAAAGCAGGACACCAATGACCGTGGTGGCAGAGGAGGTATATTCCCTCCTGTTCTCCTGCCATTCCCTGGCTTGTTGTGCATTCTTTAAAAAAAATAGGGACTTTTTGAAAACACCAGGGGACGCAGGAAAAATTGTTTGAAATCAGGACTGTCCCACCAAAAGCAGGACGTTTGGTCACTGTAGTTATGATGTATACATAAGACACCAAAATTATGTGCATGTAAGTGCGCAGGAGGTAGGCGCATTAGAGGAGGTGAGCCTGGAGGCACGTAGGTGAGCATGACTGCATGGGTGGGTGGTGGCAGGTGGGACTCAAATGCACAGGCGGCAGCAGAGAAGAGCACTGTGTGTAGTGAAACAGTAGGGCGATGGCGCAGAGATGCTGGCAGTGAGTTAACCTGGCTAAGACTGGGGAACAGTGAGCAGTTCAAGAGCTAGTAGCTTAAGGCTCATAATAGCATATTGGGAGATAAAGTTTGGGAGGTGGGCAGGGCTACAAGAGTATGAACAATAGAATGACATAATTAGACTGAGGTCTAGTTACATTAGTCTATTGGTAACATTTTAAGTTTAAGGATGTAATGGAGGGTTTACACTAGAATGCTATAAAAAAGGAGCTGTCATCATCAAAATGGAAAATGTTCGGGTTGCTAAAAAAAGGGGGGGGGGTTATGAAATCAGAAGATATCTTGGCTAAGCGAGTTGAGCATGCTGAGTGCAATAATGGACACATGTGAGAAATCCCAAAGCCTGGTAGACAATTGAGTGCCTGTATTTCGGAAGGAGAAATGCCACAGATGGGAGGGGGAGCCACAGGTTCACTGGCTGTTGCCGAAGGTGAGAAGGCTCTGCTGGCTAAGAAAAGCAGCTGAGGGAACAAACCTGCCATGGGCAGTTGACTGAAAGCCACCAAGGAAGAAGAGCATCAAAAGCCCTGGAAGTCCTTGCTCTAATCAGGGAAATATCAACAGAGTCAACTAAGAGAAGATCATTTAAGGCCTAACAGGATTCGGCAAGCAGGAGAATGTTACTGTGGGAAATTGTTTAATGTGGCACAAAAATACGACATGTTTTGGTAAAAGTTCATGTCAGGTTAAAAAAAAAAAGTCTCAAAGACAAATTAAATTCATCCTGAAACTTGGACGATGTCTTATTTGTAACTTCAGGCCTAAGAAAAAGGATAATTAGATATCAGCATGCACTTTTAATCAGACACACCATCAGTGGTTCCTAACGATTCTCGTACCTTTCTGCATTTGTAGCAGACATAATACGCATATCTGTTCATGGCATAGCCAGCTGGGTCATTATAAAACCTGACACCAGGAGTTGTGATTGCTTCGCTCTTATGCAGCCCTTCATATTCCAATCTCATCAAGGCTTTCCTTCTGACATCCTCATAGAGTTCTTTGATCGGATCAAGCAGGTCTTTTAATACTATATGATTTATTTTGTTCTGAAATAAAGCAGAAATCAACATTCTTTAAAAAAACCATTTATGCATCAATTGAAAAACATCTCTATGTGCAGCCATGTGTCAACAAGCCCTGTGCTCGGAGGTGACCAAACAGTCTAACAATTTCTAGGTCAAATTCCAGTTAAAAGTCAGCCTGCAGCCTCCTCATGAGCCCGTCCTTCCTGAAAAGCAGGGGAAGTGGGTGAATGGTACACAGGGCACACAAAGCCCGTACTCTTGAGTGTCATACTTCCTGGGTCTGAAAGAGGAACTCTGCTGCATTGGCTCTTCTGGGGATCAACAGTGATCTTGCTGTCAAAGTTGAGACGCACTCCCTGACTGGGTGTTGGGGATCCTCGGGTGTACAGCAGAATGCCAGGAGATTGCAATAAGCAGGGAGCAGTCCCTAGACTCCCTTTCAAGGATCCCTTCTGACTCCTAAGAGTCACTGTACGAGAAGCAAAACACTCACTGCAATCAAGCTGATTCCAGCTCAGGGCGACCCTGCAGGACAAGGAAGGGTAAAATAGCAGTCTCTGATTATTCCCTCAGTTTAGCGAAGTAGGAGTGAAGGTAATAAAATGGGAAGAACTGACCAGAACAATAAGGAATGAAGAATAAGTAGGGAAAGCCTTGTCAGTCACATGTGTCAACAAAGGGACTTAATTTTTATTGGTTGGCCAAAACAATTGCTGTTGTGCGCAAACACTTGGGTAAAAAAGTGTCAAAATATGTACAAAGACTCTTTTCCTTATTTTAGCTGAATTTTTTTTTTTAATGGCACTGCAAGTTCAGATTTCACTCCTTAAACACAAGTGCCTATTAGTACCACTGGATCATTCTTTTGGTTAGCTAACTGTTGCCATGGTGCAGCCTGCAAACTCTCAGGGCATCGGAAAGTAGCGAATGAAGCATGCTCTCTGACGCATGTTTACGACTAAGTACACTTTCTGATGCAATATGCTTAATTCAAGTTGGCCAGCTTTTAATTGGAAAGGTGTCCAATGACACAATGGCCACGTGCTCAGCTGCCAACTAAAAGGTCAGTGGTTTAAGGGCACCAGCTGCTCTGTGGCGACGTGCTGTGGCTCAGGAGGCCTTGTGGGGCCGAGCTATGCTGTGCTACAGGGCTGCTGGAGGTGACAGAGCCGCAAGGGCACACACGCACCACCAACACCACCACGAGAGGAACAACCACAGCAGTTTGAACTGACAATCGTGACTCTGAAATGTATCCTAACAGATAGGCCTACTCATGGGCTTCTGCACCACCGAGCTGGGTGTCCCTGGATGGCATAAGGGGTTGCTAAGTGCCTGGGCTCGCAGAAATACTGGCAGTGTGCATCTCCCCAGACATGCCCTGGGAGCCGGGGCCGGGAATCCGCGGTGTAATGCCATGGCCACATGAAACCCTAACGGACTAGATACCATTAAGAGAGAGAGAAGAGACTCAGTATCTCGACTCACTTATGAAACAGTTCTACTCCACACACACGGGGTTGCAAGGAGTCATAAAAAATACACTGAGCAGCGTCTAGCAACAATCCTATCTCTAGATGGGAAGGGCGAAACGGATGGGGGCTGGTCAGAAGAAATACACTGAAAGTGATCCCCACATGTGCTTAATTTAGAAGATGAAAGTAAGTGGAAAGCAGATAACTTGGATTCTTTCCATACCTTGCAAATGGGACAAGATATAAATCCGAACGTTATCCTTGGACCAAGCCACCTGTTTTCCAAAACTCGCCGACAGCACTGTAAGTGGAACACATGGCTACAGTCCAGCTTAAACAGAGAAGGGAGAAGGATATAAGTGTCTGTGATGAAGAGAACAGCTGAGCAAACGGTGGAGCATTCAAAGCATGTACAAGAAAAATCAAGAAACTAAATGCAATGGCATGTTAGTGCTATTATTCAAGTGACTGGTACTCAGTAGGCCGACATCTTCTCCTGAGATTTACTGTTAATATACCAACACCACTCATTTATGAGTTATGCGCGCAAACTCTTTCATAATACTACTGATTTAAATACATTTTTTGAGAGTATACATTTTCTAGGATTCATAAGAACTAAGATATAAATATATACATACACATACACACATGATATTGGTAAAAAATTTTAAAAACCAAACATTCATTTAGCAACTAGCAATTTTATAATATCAAACATAAAAGTATGCATATACTTTTATGCATAATTTATACTTATATGATATGAATTATCATCAGGGTTTTTGGAAATTAAGAGTATATCTACGGGACAAATGAATTATTTTTCTTCCCCTTAGGAACACCTTATATATTCTACTGAAATTTATAAACCAAAATTCAACTTCACTGAGTTGACTAGAATAGAACTCAGTGACCCTACAGAACAGAGTAGAACTGCCCCTGTGGGAGTCTAAGGCTGAGAATCCTCATGGAAGTAGAAAGTCTAACTGTTCTCCCAAGCAGTGGCTGGTGGTTTTGAACTGCTGACCCTTCAGTTAGCAGCCCAACATGTAAACCACGAAGCCAGCAAGTCTTCATTAAATCTACATAAGCTCAAAGAAGTCACAAAGCTGAACACACACACGTAAAGGAACACACACACAAGGAGACTGAATTTGCTGTCCAATGTAGGTATTAATGGGACATTTTTGCCCCATGCTACAAAGAACAATTTAATTGCCTGTTGATTTGACCAATACTAGTATCACGGTTTTAAGTCTAGGCACACACAATTGTTACAACGGAGACAACCTGAATGGCTGGTGCCGCCGAGAGTGCTTCGGTGAAACATATCATGCACATGTCGTCGGCGTCTTGCTTCAGTGTGGATGCATTCTTATCGCAGCCGTGTAGGCAGGGCAGGCAGTGCTCTTCGTGCTTCACACCCCCACATGGATGTCCACAGGGGTGTGTCTTGCTGCAGGCTATCTTAGCGTATTCCTATTAGAGATGGGTGACAGCAGGGCACACTGTCAAAGAGGGTAATTTTATCTATTGTGCTACTTTTCTAAGATGTTATTCCCACAGGAAGTATTTAGGAAGCCTAAGTAACAACAAAAGGTGCTATTTTTATCCTTTGCCCCAGTATTATTTAGGATTATTATTCAGATCTACTATTCTTTTAAGGAGACTTAAAAAAATAATTAGCTCCACAGAAATAAAGGAAATGGGCTGAGCCCCGGTGGTGTAGTGGTTGTGCGCGGGACTGCGGCCCACTGGGATGGAGGTTCAAGTCCAGCTTCAGGGAGCAAAGGCTGGGCCTCCTACTCCCACCACCTGAGGGCAGTGATGCCCCCCCCAAAAAACAAACAAACAAAAAAAAGAAATAAAGGAAATGCTGACAAAAATGAATTTGAATCTGTTATTCTACTTAGTCAGTAATCAAAAAAAAATATTTTTCTGATGTACAATTTCCTTTTCAGGCAAGGATCCAAACAACAACAAGAAAAACAAAACAAAACAATCCTAATCTCGCTCTGCTTTTGAGCTCTCTGAACAAGTTCTTATACTTAAATTGAGGAACCCAAAATATCTGGGTGGCAGAGAATACATGCAAACATGTCCAAGGCTAAAGAACTCTTCGAACCGGAAACCCTACTTACAATATTTCAGGGCTAGAGAAAAGGAACCGATTCTGATAATACGTCTGTGGCACTCGTTCTCTCTCTCTCTCTCGCTATCTCTCTCTCTCTCACTCTCTCTCTCTCTCACACACACACACACACACACACACACACACACACACACACACACACAGCTTTGGGCTCGAGGGCCTTATTTAGTCCACTTTCCCTCTTTGATTAAAGCATCTCACTCTTGATGGAGGAGAAATATTAATTTAGTAATCAAGAGTGACATTGAGCTGCAGCTTGCTCCCGACACATGCAGTGAGGGGTTCTCCTCCCTGGGCAGCCTCACCTGGCAATCGGCATCAGAGCAGACGCTGCCAACTGCAGAGAGCTCAGTCCCGCTCCTGGAGCCGCAGAAACGACATGCCTCTGAGCTACTTGTGGCTGGTTTGCCTAGTTTCAAGGAGAGGGGGAAAAGTACTGTTAACAGATGTTTTCTATGCACTGTCACACAGGTAAGAAAAGAGAAACAACACAGCAAAGCAAAGTAGGTTTCAAATCATTGTCCTAACTGATAAGTTAGCTGGATGGTTTTTAGGCTCAAGGTTATAAAGTACAGTAATTTACAAAGTAAATAATCAGTAAGGCTGAGCCCTGGTGGTGCAGTGGTGTGTGCAGGACTGCAGCCCACAGGGTTGACAGTTCAAATCCAGCAGCAGCTCTCTAGGAGCAAGGCTGGGCTTCCTACTCCCACCAGGGCAGTGATGCCACAAAACAAAACAAATAATCATTAAAAGGAAGCCAAATAAAATAAAAGACCACCCCTGGCCAGTCAAGAAATTCTTGTCTGATTCATTTACCACTTTCCAGTAAAAGCAACAACAAACTTCTGGTAAGCACTTCTAGTAAAGATAAAGAACTAACAACTGGGTAGCTTCGCTGGTGTGAAAAATCCAACCGGATAAGAAACCAAAAATGACGCCATCGATAATCGATGCTTCTCACAGAGACCTGATAGGGCAGAGTAGGACTGTCCATTGATAGTTGGCAATTTTGGAGAGGATAACTCTTTACAAGAGTAGAAAGTCTCCTTTGTGTCCCAAGGAGTGGCTGGTGGCTTTGAACTCCTGACCTTGTGGTGAGCAGCCCAAAAGATAACAGCAAATCCTTAATTAAAAGTGCACAGAGGAAATCTTTTAAAAATTTACAAGAAATAGGAGAATAATCTCTCCTTAGAGTATGACACTTAAAAATAGATAGATTCTCACCTGTGAGCTACAGATTATTTGAAAAGGAATTTCAGTCCTTTTGTAAATATTTAAAGAAGGAACAGACTCCATAAAACGACGACAGAACAGTAAGAAAAATGGCTAGGGAGATTTAAAAATCAGACACCAAGTTCATTTTTAAACAGATGTAAATTTTCTAAATGTCACAGTAACACAAAAGCTCAGCCAATGCCCACTCCATGTGAACCTACAGGACAAGTAGAATTTCTCCCGAGATTGTAACTGTTTACAGTAGAATGCCCACTCCATGTGAACCTACAGGACAAGTAGAATTTCTCCCGAGATCGTAACTGTTTACAGTAGAAAGCCTGTCTTGCTCCCGCAGAGCAACAGGTGTCTTCAAACTGCTGGTCTTGTGGTTAGCAGCCCCACGCAGAACCAATAATCACCAAGACGCCCCTGAACATGGCATTTACACTGAGAGGACTAGAAGGAAATACCAAGAGTGGGGTATCTTATCTAGAGAGCACCTTTTAGTGAGCCAGGGGATTCCATCACTTTTTCTGATGGGATCAGCATTTATACAATTTTTTTTGATAGTTGGCATCAATATTAGAATCATTCCTTAAGATCACAGCATATAGTGATGAGGAAAAACAAGACTATGCTCCTGTAGCATGAAAAGCCACTCATATAATTAAGAGTTCAATATATTCAGGCTTCTTCTACCCATCTAAAAACAGAGTTTTGTGTCACCTGTGTCATTGGCAGACTGCAGATTTGGTGAAAATTAAGAACTTATAAGCGTCTATGTTAATTGTAGGAGAAAGATGAGGCTAGCTACTTCCATAAAGATTTAGCGCCTCTAGAAACCCTATGAGTCAGAAAAGACTTTGATGGCAGTATGTTGAATTAAGTTGTTTGATGTACCACTAAATTGGGAATATACCAACCTAATTTTGGGAAAAAACTCAAAATGAACAGAGTAAATTTTAATATTTTTTTAAAAAGGAAAACATCCTATACTTTTAAGGTATATTAAAAGTACATTATACTAAATGACTTTTTGCTTAAACCATCGAATGTCTTTTTGTCTTTGTTGATTATTTTATTACTGTCATTAAGAAAATTATCTTTTAGAAAAATCTTAAGAAGCATACCTGTAGGAAAATTCTTAAATGATCTTAAAATCATATAACCTTATGGCTAGATGATACCTCAGGGGCCATTCCTCACAGTGATTCTCCCTGGGCGACAGGCAGAAGGACAAGAAGGAAGTGTCAACACAAGTCTAACTGACCTACAGCAGTTCTGGAGTTAGGGATGAGCTAGACAGAGTTCTGAAGGTCACACAGCTAGGGAGTGAGTGACAAAACAGGTTGCTTGACTTTGACAAGTCTAATGTTCTTTGTGTGACCACCACTAGTCTATGTCTGGTAAAGATGATGATATAAATGATGATCAATCATGCCATAGTCAGATATTAGAACATTCCTCAAAATCACTCATATTAAATGCACCAGCATCTAGTTTACTGATAACCATGAGGTTTGACTCAGTCTCTAATCCTCTTTTTACCTGTGTGCTCCCGGAATTCAACCATTGCCTTCATTGTTTTAGAATCTGCTAGTGCCATCAACCAGAACAATTTGGTTCTGCCACAGCCCTCATGAAGGTCAACCTTTATAGCTTCTTCTTCTTCTTTGAAGACCTATTGGATCAACAGAGAGAAGGGAAGTACTGAATTACCACTTAGTAGGGACAGAGGCTTTCTTTTACTCAGCCTTCTACTAAGAAGTTCGAGATACTTCATCATCATCTCTTCTTCGATATTCACTAGACATTTAATGAGGAAATAACGTCAATGAGAGGTTAAACACTTGTTTGAGTCATCTAGTTGGTAAGAAGCAGTTGGGAGCTCAATTTACATCTTTTGGTTCCAAAATTACTTTCCCCTCATTCTACTGAGTTTCCCTCAGAATTTACTGGGTATATTTTGTTCTGCTTCAGGCACCACTCTGTGTATGCAGCCAGAGATCCTCACCTGTCTTTGATGGGTTTTGGTGCGACGATGAAGATGAAGGAACCTATCACAGTCAGTACACAGGTTCCCACACACGTTGCACAAAATGATGGCTGCAGTTTCACCGTCGTCGTGGTTGTCACACATAGGCTAAAATAAACCATGAAAAAAGCTCACGCAACATGAGAAGTTTCAGACAGGCATACAAACTGAATGTAACCTGACTATTGAGCAGACTTAGTTATGGAAAGTACACTGAACTATAAATATTCCCTTAACCCCAAATTCAATAATTAATGTCGTAGGTTCAATGATAACTAAGTATAATAAATGTGTGCTTTGCTTAGCGCCTCTGGATCCTTTCTCCCCAGTCCTCGACTACTCAAAGAAATGTACTTTGTATGCTAACCAAAGAAATGATTCATTTTGAAACATGAGCATCACAAAATGCCAAGTGGGCCTACTAACAAGGGTTTCCTTCCAGTGGACCTGTAGATGCCATCAGAGATACTTCTACTAACGTACCTCTGTGACCAGATGGCATCTAGTTACAGCTTTATTTCCTTCCTACCATGGGATTAACTTTCAGTACACAATCTGGCTCGATAGTCTCATGAGAATAAAATTCTGAAATGATACCAAGGTGACCCAGAAAAGAACTCAGAGACTCTTAAATTAAAATCCCCAGGGCACTAGAAGAGGAGCCATGGTGTCACAAACTTTTTGAGATGAGCAGTTTTTTAAGACTTCCGCTAATTGTGCATTTTGCCTTGAATTTTTTTTAAGTTAATCTAAATGGAACTATTCTATTATAAAGCAAAACCAGTTTAAATTTTCATTTTAAAGAATTGTGACCATACCATTTGTTTTTGTTGCCCATCCTTCCCCATCCATCTCCCGGAGGAGAGGCGATCCACGTGATCCTGGTCAAGCACGCAGAGCGAGGCGAGAGCGAGCCAAAGCTGGAGGAAGGCAGAGCGCAACTTTAGGAAAGGAGTACACAACACTCCCCAGTGGACATGCCAGGGCTCCACAAATGCTGTACCACTGGTTTTTCCTGATATGGTCCTAGCACTCACATACTACCACAGCTGCCATGCACACAGCAGGCACTCAAACACGCATCAAATGTACAGCTCTTTCTCTGAGGAGCTCTTCTGCTGCCTCCCTTTGTTTGTCTACTGTTAAATGACAGATGACTAAATAGAGATTAAAGATATACACACACACACATATATATATATACACGTACAAAAGTATACAAATAATATTACTGTAAAATGCTTGCTACACACTTGTATATATCTTGCCACCATCATTTTCAACACATTCTCTTTCTATTTGAGCCTTTGGTATCAGCTCCTCTTTCCCCCCCTTCCTCCTGAATGTTTCATAAATTATGAATCATTACTATTTTTCTGTCTTACATAGTAGCTGTTTCTGCTGTTCCTTCCCCTGGGAGTGTGTTATACATTGATGATTACCCTCGGTCCCCCCCCTCCCTGCTACCTTCATGGTACCATTACTCCCATTATTGCTCATGAGGGGTTTATCTGTCCTGGATTCCATGTGTTGAGAGCTCTTATTTGAACCAGTGTACATACTCTGGCCTAGCCTGCTGTGTAAGGTAGAATTGGGGTCATGAGAGTGGGGAAGAGGAAGCAAGAACTAAAGCAGTGGTTCTCAACCTTCCTAATACTGTGACCCTTGAATTCAGTTCTTCAAGTTCTGGTGACCCTTCAACCATGAAATTATTTATTTATTTATTTTTAGGCATCACTGCCCTCTGGTAGGAGTGGGAGGCCCAACCTTGCTGCTGCGGGATCATGAAATTATTTTTGTTGTTACTTCAAAACTATAATTTTGCTACTATTATAAATTGGGGGACCCCTGTGAAAGGGGTCACATTCAACTGCCAAAGGGGTCACGACCCATAGGTTGAGAACGGATTTAGAGGAATGCCGTGTGTTTCATTGGTGCTATACTGCATGCTGGCTGGCTTGTTCCTTCCTTGTGACCCTTCGGTGAAGGGATGGCCAACTGCTAACAGAGGGGCTTTGGGTCTCCACACCGACCCTCCTCGTCATATTGATATGTATTTTTTCCCCCTCTCCCTCTTGATATGTATTGTTTGTTTGGGGTTTCCTGATGCCTGATACCTGCTCCCATCAACACTTCGTAATCACACAATACAGGCTGGTGTGCTTCTTCCACGTGGGCTTTGTAGCTAAACTGTTAGATGGGCGCTTTTAACTTTAAGCCAGTAAGTCCCCAGACACCATATCTTTCAATAGCCGGGCACCATCAGCTTTCTTCTCATTTTGCAGCAATCATGTTGCATGTTCCATGAGCATCACGGAATTTCAGGTTATTAGACCAAAGTGTTCATACACTGAAGGAGGACTCGAGTAGAGGCCCAATACTTGTCTGCTACCTTGATACTTAACATAAATATATGCACATAGACCTATATCCGTCTTACACACACAGACATGCATGCGCACCTGTATTTATACCAGTGTGACATTTCTTTAGGTGTCTCTGTATGCTCCAAGCACCTAGCACTTTGTTAGAAAAATAAGCAAATGGCTAATAAAACTTAGAAAATTGCTCTAAGGATTTTTTTTTTAACAAACAAAATTTGAAGCTTAAGGGTATCCGTCAATTCATCCAGAATATGTTCTTTCATTACTGAAAAATAGGAAATTATTGAATGGGCTCAACTCTAGAAGTGCAAGCGGGTGTCACGGATCTCAAGAGTGAGAGAGGATAAAACACAAGAGAAGAACCATCCATGTGTGTGAGGAGACAGTGGGTGTGCACTGAAAGAACTGAAGGAATGCAAGGTGGCAAAGGGCTGCTGTCAAAGACAACTGCTGTGCTCACTGCCCTATTCTGGCCTAGGGAGATCGCATTTACCTTCCTTGTGAAACGTCTAAGGATAACATAGGCAATTCCTGCCAGAGTTCACTTCTTCCTAATGCTGTCATTGTCCTGCTTCAAGGAATCTCATGGCTTTGGAAAGTGTATGGGTATGTCAGTTGGAAAGTTAATCACTACAGTTTCATCTGATGAAGACAATCCCATTCCCAAGGAGATTCTGCCCCACCTAGCTTTTTGCTCTTTAAAAAAGCAAGGCCTAGAAACCCCAGTACAGAGGCCAGTGAGCTCCATATGAGAAACACCATGGCCACAGGATGTGGGGCAGACAAGTGTCTTGTTTATGAAAGACCTAACTGACAGACAGGACCAATCTTAATGTGGTAAGTAGATCATTGGAAAGACAATACACTGCCACCCAAAGCAATTTAGCTTCTTCATATCTGTAGTCTACAAATAATAACAACTGAAAAAGAACATGCAACATTGAAACAGTAATGGCCACCATATTTAGTTATTATTCAAGAAAGAGTTTTACTTTATCCATAAGTACATTTGATAATAAGAAAATGTGGTCTTAACTAATTGATTAAAGTTGGTTAAAATCTACTACTGAAAAAGAACCCAAAATGACACAGACTAGTGAAACATTAACGTACCCTGGTTGTTGCAATGCATCTCACCGGAGACCTGAATTCCTCTTCCATCTTGGTCAAGGCAATGATGGTTTCTGCAATGGCATTTTTCGTCACTCGAGACCAAGCTTCTGACAGATGACCCTACCAAACAGGGCAGTTATTTTATTAAATAACCAGATATATTATTATCACACTAGCAAATTTGTTCTCATGGGTGGGGGGTGGGGTGGTTATTGGTTTGAAACAAGACCAGAGAATTTCAGATCAAGGGGTACAGACCTTTAAATTAGAAATCTTTTTTACTAGCCTATGGAAAAATTTAAGTTCTAATCTTGACTTTGATAATTCAGGAGGTACCTAAACAAACACTTAAGCCTTATCTTTCTTCCACAAGTTGGCTGGTGGGTTCAAACTGCTGAACTCGAGGTTAGCAGTCAGAGTAGTAATACACCAGTCCACCAGGCTTTCCCAACCTAACAGTAGCCTCAAAGTAAAGTGAAACACTACTAAGGTCTCATGTGAATTTAATAGAAGAAGTGGCTTACTCTATCAGTCAGATTACTATTATACCACACTGATAGGAAAGACAGACACTTACTGCAGCCATATCCTTAATAAGTTTAATAATGATCTCTGAGATTTGGGTAGGCGTTGAGCCCTTCATCCACCAATGGCTTTCACCTCGTCGAATATAACTACAAAGAAAAACAAGCATAATTATTGTAAGTGAATTTGATTAAAAAATGTTATTTCAGAATGCAAAATTTAATTTTCTCTCTATTGAGATATATTTACTTGATGCTGCCAGACATAAATCAGTATCATTGTCTCAAATTATTCCTCTTTGTTGTCAGAAAAATAGCTTGTATCAGGTTTTCTTCTAGTTTTTTTTTTGGATAGTGTTTTAATTTTGAGCAACTGAATCAATTAAAATATTTTAAAAAGGAATGAAACACACCCACCCCCCCCAAAAAAAAAAAGAATTTGCTTCAGAGGACAGCACTGAAGCAATAGCTCAGGGAGAGGGACATATTTAATTACACAGGAGTAAATGAAGAGGGAAAAAGAGAGTGGGGCACATCCTGGCCCACCAAACCTTGAGGATGATATCTGATCGGAGCAGCAAATGCACAGAGAAGACCAGAGGGCCAACCCTACTATGAGACACCACATCCCTCACTGACCCATAGCCCTACTGGGAACAATATTGGAGACACAGTGCGGGAATTGCAACCAATCTGATCTCACCACACCTAGGCAAAACACTAAGGGTGTGCAACAGAAAAGCAAGGGAAGCAGAGCAAGGAAGTTCTGGGAGAATACCAAAAATAGACTATGGGGCCAGGTTGACCAGAAAACACTCCTGAAGGTCTACAAACAGAATTGGAACTAGCTATAGGCTTTTCATTTTTGGGGTCATTTTTGCTTTTTTTGTTGCTTTGTTTTGCTCTGTCTTGTCTTTCCTGTATATTGTTATCTCTGCAGGTCTATGTAGGTAAGATTGGCAGAACAAACAATCTGGAGGAGAAAACAAAGGGGCCAACGGTTCTAGGGGGAGGCAGGGAAAATGAAGTGGGTATTAACAAATCAGGGACAATGGCACAAACGATCCAAAATCGATGGGCAATGTAACCGAGAGGAGTAATGGAAGGCTGAGCTTGACAGTGGGACAAGCGAAAAGTAAAAGGAAAGAGAGAAAAGAACTAGAAGGCAAAGGGCATATATAGAGGTCTAAATATAGGCATGTACATATGTAAATATATTTATATATGACGATGGGGAAATAGAGCTATGTGCATAGATTTGTAGGTATAGTATTAAGGTAGCAGATGGGCATTGGGCCTCCACTCAAATACTCCTTCAATACAAGAACATTTTCTTCTATTAAACTGGCATTCCATGATGCTTACCTTCCCAACACGATTGCTAAAGACAAAGTAGGTGCACTAGCAAATGTGATGGTGCCAGCCTATCAAAAGATATAGTGCCTGGGGTCTTAAAGACTTGAAGATAAATAAGCAGACATCTAGCAGAGAAGTAACACAGCCCACATCAAAGAAGCACAGAAGTCTGTGTGATCAGGAGGTGAGATCAAAGAACAAAAAAATCTTATCACTGTGAATGAGGGGAGTAAGGTGTGGAGAGCCAAAGCCCATCTGTAGGCAACTGGACATCCCCTTACAGAAGGGTTGTGGGGAGGAGACAAGCCAATCAGGGTCCAGTATAGCACCAATGAAACACACAACTTCCCTCTAGTTTTTTAATGCTTCCTCCCCACCCCCACCCTCACTATCATGATCCTAATTCTACCTTACAAACCTTGCTAGACCAGATGCTGTACCCTGGTACAGACAAGAACAAGAAACACAGGGAATCCAGGACAGATGAACCCCTCAGGACCAATAATGAGAGTAGCAATACCAGGAGGGTAAGGGTAAGGTGGTATAGAATAGAGGGAACCAATCACAAAGTTCTACATATAACACCTTTCCTGGAGGATGCACAACATAAAAGTGGGTGAAGGGAGACACCACATAATGTAAGAATAATTTATAAATTATCAAAGTTTGGGGAAGAAGGGGTAAAGTGAGGAGCTGATACCAAGGGTTCAAGTAGAAAGAAAATGTTTTGAGAATGCTGGTGACAACAAATGTACAAATGTGCTTGACACAATGGATGTACATATGAATTGTGGTAAGAGTTATATGAGCTCTCAATAAAATGATTTAAAAAAGAAAAAGAAATGATCAAAACATTATCTAAAATCAATCTTTTAAATCCCCAGAGTAGAGTTATTCTGATTTGTGATCCTTTTCAAGTATTTTGTTTATAGTTTATTTTTTGCTCATCCATCTTCTAGAATAGTTTGTTTAAAGGATAGTCTGTTGATTAGTTGACACACACCAATAATAGTGAGTTTAGGTCAGGGTGGAAATCAACTGCATCACTGAGCACATTAGTATTTACCTCCATTGATGTTTTTGTTTTTTCCTACCACAATATCCATACTGAACATCACAAAAGTATTCTCTAACCCGACCTAGAACAGACTTAAAAATTATTTACATAAAGCTTTAATTAATATGAAGTTTATTTAGAATGTGATGTGAGGCAGGGGTCAACATATTTCCTAAGGGGATCCCTATTTCAACATCGTATATACAGCACACTTACTGGGAACATCAAGCATGTTATATACATATATTCCTATTTATGTATGTACCAGTTGTCTTTAGATTCAATGTATATACAGCACACTTACTGGGAACATCAAGCATGTTATATACTTATATTCCTATTTATGTATGTACCAGTTGTCTTTAGATTCAATGTGCTGAGTAAGGCAACAGGTGGGATTTGAAATCATGTCTGGAATTTTCCCACGTGAGCTGACCCTGTTCTTCCCTGTACTCAGAGAGGGGCAGTGACCCACCTGGAGTTAAAAATCATTGGCAGGGTCACTGTTGTGACTCCTTTGCCCACGGTGGTGCCTGCCGTTCCAGTGATGGTGGTTCCTTTGGCTTTCAGCTGAACGGTGAGTGCTTTGGCAATGCATCCTAGAAACATGTCCAAGATTCCGAGCTTATTCCAGTCTCCTTTCTCTGTTGAATGGATGATGTCACTGATATCTGCCGGGGGGAGGGATTTCACACCTATGATGCTGGCCAGCCGACTTGGGGTCACTTCTGGCAAAACTCGCCTCAGTAATGAGGTCACCTGGTAAGGAACATAAGGAGAAAAGCTTCCCTTTAAAACTGGATGCTTTAAAGTCTTTATTTTTACAATGAGTCTCGTGGCCAATTGATGACTTCCAATGCTCTGAGAAGCAGAGATATGATTTAAACACTATTTTTAATTTCTGAAGTGATATCACTCCAGGGTCAAAACAACAATAAAGGAAGCTTAACATTTTTTTTTTTTGGTTAGGACTACATGGCCTATGATAAATAGATTCAAAGGCACCTAACAGCAACAATGCCCGGTTCCATGGTATCAAGGTAGGCAGAAAACTCTTTACTGGAACACATCAGTGACATGTAACTTACTTGCTCTGGCATACGCATGTAATAATGAGTCCAGTAAAATAAAAAAAGGTGGATCTCCAAGGCTGCTGCTTAGATTATGAACACTGCCTTCAGGCTAGAGCTGTCTTATTCGAACCGGCCTCCTACGCCAAGTTTCACCACTGCCACCAAGTGGGGTAGTTTGTTAAAATAAATATAGGCTAAGAACAAAGCAGAAGAAAACAAAATAGCAATCTATATGCCCTAAGGTGTACCCTACTTGGCTGGTGCGACTTTCAAGTAACAGAACAAGCTGAGGATTGTAAAGGGCGTGGCCAGTCACCTGTCTCTGGACTCTAGGCGAGGCTGTGTGCAGCAGGGAAAAGAGGTCCTGCAGCAGAGTGAGCTGCTGCGCCAGGTACTGCCGGCCCACGTTGGAGCCGCTCAGCGCCAGCACCATGGACAGCAGCTCGAAGCAGTAAGCATCTGAGGCGGCGTCCTCGTCGTTTGGCTGAGAGTTGGCATTTTCTTTGCTTGATATGGCATGCTCCCACTCTTCACGCACCCTGGTGGCCTCCATGCGGATCGCCTGGACGATGTGCGCACACACCTATTGAGAGACAACACGCCAGAACGGTGAACAGGCTGACGGTTAACCAAAAAGATCAATGGTTCAAACCCACCCACTAGCCATTCCACAGGGGACAAGATGTGGCAGTCGTGGCAGTGGTACCGCCCTACAGGTTTCTGCCCACTTCTGTCCTCTCGGGGTTGCTGTTGAGTCAGAATCAACCTTATAGCAACGGATTAGTGAAAGCCAGACAATAGTGTACGCTGATGCTCAATCTTTTACCTTTCCTCTCAGTTCTCTCCAATCTGACCCTGCTCTTTTCCCACTTAACACCAGTAAGATTAAAAATCAGAATAAGTAAACACTAGCTAAACACTGATCATCTACAATTTTCATCAAATAAAACCATCTGCTCTATTTTTTCACTTGTAAGGGCTATTTTTTTCTATTTAGCATTTCCATATAGAATGAGTTTTATAATCAATGGCAGTCACAATGTAACACAAATTACAACAGGCAGTGTCAAAGAAATCATGCAATTTTTAGGCATACATAATGTCACGCTGTTATTTACTTTAAGAAAAATTTATTAGCTTAGAAAGAAAGGTAAACCAACATTTTGTTTTATTTTTCAAGATTTCTTGTATTAGCCAGGCAGCCCATTGTAGGAGCAGTATAGTGCTGGTTTCCCACCCCTTCTATTTAAAATGATTAACACTACTTTTGTTACTACCTACCATAATTGCTCAGCTGGTAACCACAATGAATGAACAAAAACAGCGAGAGGCAGAACAAAGACAATGTAAATGCAGTCTGACATGAAAATAAAATAATCTACCTGAACCTGAGAAGCAGCTGTGAGCAGTAAGTTAAGAAGCTCATATGCAGGCAAACTCTCAAAAGCGAGGCAAGGATGTCCACAATCAATCCTTGCTGAACAGGGAAGAGATCCCTGGTCCCGCAGGCAGCTGAACAAAGCCTCTATAAACCTTGGGACCTGTAGCAAACCCTGAAAATACGAAAACCAAAACAGAAACACCCTGGAGAAGACAATGAAATGGCTATTAACTAACCTGTTTTTGTAAGTTGGTCAGTTTGCTTCTGCTGAATATAATTCCAACCATGTGTTCTTTCAGGTCAGCATCGGATGTTGCCTTTAAATAGAAAAAGAAACAAATGAAATGGCTCCTTAAGTAAAATGGTATGTTTAACATTTTATTATTTTTTGAGGGGACATCACTGCCCTCTGGAGGGAGTGAGAGGCCCAGCCTTGCTGCTGCTGGATTTGAACCAACGTTTGACATTTTAAAGTGAACAATTTACACTGCAGCCCACAGGGTTGACAGTTCAAATCCAGCAGCAGCTCTCCAGGAGCAAGGCTGGGCTTCCTACTCCCACCAGGGCAGTGATGGAAAGAAAAAACAAAATGAACAATTTGCAGTACATAAAGAAATAATTATGCAGATATTTGTATAAGATGAAACATCCATGAGTTGAAATTGACGATAAGGAAACAAAGGATAAAGTTTGAAGAAAGCAGCGTCAATCAATGTGATTATAAGAAGAACAGAATTTCAGAACTTAAGAATCCACACTGAGGGAACTGGACAAAGGGCAACAGGATGTGTAACGCTGTCTCCTTATGTAGCAGACAGTGACAGAGGACATTTGGGGGGTCACATGGTGGGGAAGCAATGTGGTTTGAGGCCTCAAAATGGAGTGAATCAAGAAGGGAGCATCCCTGGATGGGCAGTAGGGAGGAGAGACTGACAGGACCGATGGTTCTTGGGGGAGATAAGGGAGGGGGAGTGGACAGGCTCAAGGACAGGGGAACAAGTGGCCAGGAGAATGTGGGAGGCCTGGTAGCTTGAGCAAGGATAATATAACTGAGGAAGTACTGAAATCCAAATGAAGGCTGAGCATGATAGTGGGATAAGAGAAAAGTAAAATGAAATAGAAGAAAGAAGTAGGAGGTACAGGACATTTATAGAGGTCTAAATTCAGGCATGTACATATGTAAATATAGTTATTTATGATAATAAGGAAAAAACACATGTACATATATTTATAGGTGTAGTACTAAGGCAGCAGATGGTCCTTGGGCCTCCACTCAAGTACTCCCTCAATGCAAGAACGCTTTGTTCTATTAAGCTGGTATTCCATTATGCCCGCGTGCCCAATATGATCACTGGATTAAAATGGGTGCATAAGTAAGAGTGGTGAAGAAAGCTGATGGTACCCAGTAATCAAAAGATAAAGTATCTGGGGTCTTAAAGGCTTGAAGGCAAACAAGTGGCCATCTAGCACACAGGCAGCAAAGAACACATGGAAGATGTACACTAGCTTGTGCGATCATGAGGTGTGTGGAAGGAATCAGGTATCAGGCATCAAAGAAAAAAAACCATATCACTGTATGCCCACCCTCCCCATATGATCAACGAAGACAAATGGGTGCACAAGCTAAAGTGGTGGAGAAAGCTGATGGTGCCTAACTACCAAAAGATAAAGCATCTGGAGTCTTAAAGGCTTTAAGGTAAATATGCAGCCATCTAGTGCAGAGGCAGCAAAGCCCACATGGAAGAAGCACACCAGCCTGTATGATCACGAGGTGGCAAAGGGAGCAGGTATCAAGCATCAAAAAACAAGAATCGCATCATTTTGAATAAGAGGGAGTGCAGAGGGGGACCCAAATTCCATTTGTGGGCCATTGGACATCCCCTTAAAGAAGGGTTGCGGGGAGGAGACAAGCCAGTCAGGATACAGTGAATAATGATGAAACATGCAACTTTCCTCTGGAATTCTTTAATGCTTCCTCCCCCCAACTATAATTATCCCAATTCTACCTTACAAATCCAGCTGGACTGGAAGAGGTACACTGGTACAGATGGAAGCTGGAAATTCAAGGAATCCAAGACAGATGAACCCCTCCGGATCAGTAGTGAGAGTGGAGATACCCAGAGGGTGGAGGGAAGGTGGGGTAGAAAGGGGGAGCCAATTACATGTATCTACATATAACCTCCTATCTGGAGGATGGACAGCAGAGGAGTGGGTGAGGAGGGACATCAGGTAGTATAAGACATGACAAAATAATAATAATTTATAAATTCTCAAGGCTTCATGAAGGAAGAGGGACTGGGGAGGGTAGGGGAAAGATGAAGAGCTGATGTCAAGGGCTCAAGTAGAAAGCAAATGTTTTGAGAATGATGATGGCAGCAGGTTTTTGAAAGTGCTTGAGATAATATATGAACTATGGATTGTGATAAATGTTGTATGAGGTGCCCTGGTAGTCCAGTGGTTAAAACGTTGTAAGAGCCCCCAATAAAATGGTTTATTAAAAAAAAAATCCAGAGATGTATACTGTCTTTTCATGAACTTCATTAATCTAGTCCACCTGAGTCACTTTGACTCTATTTGTAAATTGTGACCATGACTTGTTCCCATGATACATCCAGTTGTTAAAAGAGCAATTCAAGAAAAATCAAACCAAGTGGGTATGACTGAATAAGCTAAATCAGTAATTGGTAGGTATGTCAAATGACCTTTCAAACAGCTACAAAAATGATTAAGAGTAACATCTAAAGGGCTGAGCCCCGGTGGCATAGTGGTTGTGTGCGGGACTGTGGCCCACTGGGTTGGTGGTTCAAATCCAGCAGCAGCTCTCCAGGAGCAAGGCTGGGCCTCCTACTCCCACCAAAGGGCAATGATGCTTCCCCCCCCCTCAAAAAAAAAGAGTAACATCCAAAACAAATGAGCCCTGACAGTAGTCGGACTTGGCCTCTCTTTGGAAAAAAATGAGGTTTTCCTCTTAGAGCGCCAGTTTAAAGTGAGTAAATAAAGCAATGGTATCTTAGAAGGAATTAGAAAAGGGCAGTTCTTTCCATAAGAATTTGCTGGATATGCAGTGCTTAAGCCACGCTGAATAGAAATGCATGCCAGACAAGCACCACTGGGTCCTTAAGGAACTAGGGTTCAGTGGAAGAGATGAATTACACATGTAACTACAGGTCGCAAAGAAGAACTCAAGAGAAGACACTTGACATATGACAATCCAGGTACGGCTCAAACAGCTAGAGTAAGTAGGGAGCTACTTTGACTGAGTTCCTTAGCTTTTCCTCCTTAATTAAGAAAACAAATAGGAACTGTGTACCAAAGAAAATCACGTCACTCTTGTTATTTTGCTGAATAAAGGGAAGGATATATGAGAGAGAGAGAGAGAGAGAGAGAGAGAGAGAGAGAGAGGTGTGAAATCTCTAGAATACAAGTAAATACATTGTATACTTTTTCCTCTCCTTCTGGTGATGACAGCAGGGCCTTCTCCTCCTGTTCTGGGGTAGGCTCAGCATCTCCGGAGATGAGCTTTCCAAATACCTGATGAGGCGCACGCATAAGAACGTGAGAGAGAAAGAAGGACAGGAAGTTACAATAGGGAAAACCAGGGGTCTCACCTGCAGTGGATGTTGCAGTTTTTAGTATCTTAATCTACTGACAGACATACATCATTCTTCCTCTTAACTACAAATGCCAAGTGGAACACAGAACCTCAGAGCTAGGGGGAGACCCTTTCTCTCTAGTTCGACAGACAGCTCTACCTGACAGCGTCCCAGTCTACCCTCCGTGGAGAGGATCAGCGGGGTGGACACTCACCTGAGATGTGATCAGCCGGAACACTCGCAGAGTCTCTGCTTCACAGTTTCTCTGCTGGGCCACGCTGGCTGAGATCTGGCCAGCAATCTTTGTGCTCTCTCCATCCTTCCAGCCCAGGACTTTCACTTGTCGAACTCGCAGCGTATTTTCTGGGCCCTTCAGTTCGATTTTGATGATGTGGTTATCGCCTCCTGGAAGTTCACTGGTTACCCAGCCGATGTGCCTGGAGTCCAGATCCACCTGGCAGGGGACAAAGGGAGAGAGGCTGACATAGCTGTACCGCGTTCCTCACTGCCCTCCACTCGGAGGTAGCCACAAGCGACTCATTTTGTTTACCCAGTCACTCACACCGATGATCTTATTCAGACCTTGTAAGGACTGGTATTTGGTACTGTTCCACAGATGACACCACTGAGGCTAATGCAGGACAAGGTACGTAATGGGGCACAGGATTAAAATCCAGGCCAGGCTAGTTAACCGCTTCCCAGCAGAAGCTTGCAGGTGAACCCACCACAAACCATTCATTCACGTGTCTGCACACTACCCTCTACTGTCCTGAGTGGGGCATCTGGTGGATCAGCAACAGAGCTGCTTTCGCACATTCGCATATGAAAGCATCATTTAAAAGATACAGGCTTGGGCTGAACCCAGCAGCGTAGTGGTTGTGCATGGGACTGCGGCCCACTGGGATGGAGGTTCAATTCCAGCTCCATAGGAGCAAAGGCTGGGCCTCCTACTCCCACCACCAGAGGGCAGTGATACCCAAAAAACTAAAAAAAAAAAATACAGGGTTGGGGAGTGCAGTCACTTATGTCTTTACTGTTGAAGACAAACTACAGGAGGTGTAACTTCACACTTGTGTGTCCTTATTCTGTGACATTTTATGGAGGACATGCATTTTCTTCAGGGAGCCAGTTTCAATGTATTATGAAGTGGTTCACG
Source organism: Nesogale talazaci (assembly GCA_004026705.1). NCBI lineage: Eukaryota > Metazoa > Chordata > Mammalia > Afrosoricida > Tenrecidae > Nesogale > Nesogale talazaci. The sequence continues at coordinate 13,255 of PVJH01011047.1, read as the reverse complement.
ATCATTTTTATTGGACATAATTTGACAACTAAGAAAAGACTGAAGGCCTCTATGTTATTTATATAGTCATTCAAATTACTATTGATTTAATATATGTCCACCTATTTAAAAAGAGCAGCAAGCATAAGCAAGCACTATCTTTAGGACTATTTCCCCAAATTTTTCACAAGAGACATATGAAGAAATGCTTTCCCTGAGTAAAACCTGTGAGGTCAAAGTTGCATTTACCTGCTTGATTCTGCACAAATCTTCTACTGCTTTGCCAGTTAAGAAGGTCATTGAGGTAACTTTATTCTAAAATGGACAATTCAAAAGAGTTAGTATGCAGTGCTCATGGCTTCTAAAGCTTTGTTTACCTTTCATTATAGTTTGGGTGAACGCTCAGAGAGATCAGTTTTCCACTCAACAATTTACGTGCACTGTGTTTCAATGCCATCAGTGGCAATCCCCTCCAGGTGACGGCCCTCTTCACGCCTCCTCCCTGAGACCCCCCCTTCCACAAGACAAGTAGCAGGTAGTTCGAAGTGAAAACATCTGTACGGAGTGGAACAAGTCACACTGGCAGGGCAGCCAGAGATCTTCAGGCTGAGCTTTACACAAAGTAAGAGACTAACATATTAACTCCTTAGAAAACTGCAGGCTCTAAGGCCAAGACCAATGTCTACCAAAATGAGTTATGTGCTTCACCGCCCACAGTGGTGGGAAACTTGGGGAACACTGTTTTTGGAAAAATTTCACTATCTTTCAATCTAATTTTCTTATGAATTTTCTGAAACTCCCTTGTATAATTTAGTGGTAGCATCTTAGAAGGAAAGAAGACACCAGCTTACACCCTGGGGACTACGGATGCTTACAATGAACACTGTTAGGATATCCTGCTTTGAGAAAAGGAACAATGCAAAATTGGTTGCAATCACGGTTTTGAGGAAGACTATGTCCGGGCTTAAAATTTCATGGAAACAAAGGTAACTCTGTACTCAACAGTGAGTTCTAGCCAATAAAAAATGCCACAACACATTACACTATCTATTAAGATACTAGTTGTACCACTTGAAACCCTTGCACCTGAAGGAGCGGAGCCCCTTTTCTGAATCAGCACTAGGGAGAAGGACTAGAGCTGTGGGGAGGGGGCTGTGGACTAGAGCGGTGCCCTGACTGCTGTGGTGGGCACTGCATCAGATTATCAGCCACCCACCCTCACCCTCTGGCTTCTCTCAGGAGAGGAAATGCACACAGGGAACACGAGTGGTTCAGCAACGTCTCTGCCAGCAAATAGCCATCTTTCAGATGAGACGTGCCCTTCCCTGGGAGTAAGTAGAAGAATAAAGGGCTGGTGGTTGGCATAATTTCCTTCTTGGTTTATGAATCCAAAACTAAACCAAATCTATTGCTGCCGAGTCAATTTCAAAGCTCAGTGACCCCGTGTGTGACAGCAGAAAACCCTTCTGCAAGTTTTCCTGGCTGCCACTTTGAAGGACGCCGTTGCCAGGCTTTCTTGCCATCACCCTCAGTGAGAAAGACACACTTTCCCTGGTTGTGTACCATGTGCAAGAGTGCTGCACCCCACTGAAAGGCTCGGAGAAGCAAACACTGAGCCCCGGGGCTCATTCAGCATTTTTCCTCCCAAGGGGCTGGGAGGTGAGAGGCATAGAAATTGCAGTCTAATAGCAGCCTAAGTCTGAGAGCACTAATTTCAAAAGAGTAATTATGCAAGTCCAGAGGAAGGAAATAGTAATTTTTATAGTAAATTTTATACCAGGAAGAGGATTTTTCTGTTGGGTTTTAGAGAACTTGCAAGATTCTGCGAGAGGTGAAGAGCAGTATTTCTAAGCCAAGGGAATAGCTTGAACAAAGGTATGGAGGCAGAAAGCCATAAAGCAAGTATGTCTTGCTGCATATCAGTAGCGACGACATTTGTAATCAGATTACATTTTTGGTGTTCGTATTTTGTAGAACCCCCAATATAAAGACTGAAGATTTATCTTGCGGATGCAAAAAAATGTTTGGTTGGTAAAATAAGAGAAGAGAGACCTCAGGACTCACAGAGTCCCTTAGTGCTTACCCCAAGATCGCGGGAATTGTCCACATGAACAGACACATAGCGGGCATTGATGCCTTTGACGCAGTTGATGGTGATGCTCTTGGTTTTGTTTTTATCCTCATCTCCTGATTCCCAAAAGGTTTCTGTGGAACCATCCGTCAGACTGCCAATCATGGCAGGTCGGCTTGATGTCTTAATGTCAACAATGCTGGTTAGGTCCTTCAAGCACATTACAATGCATAATTCCTGTCAGGAACAAACATTCATAATTACAACATTCAAAGGGAAAGTATTCATGATAATAAAATAAGCAGACAGGAGAAAACAGAAATATGTATGACAGACTCAAGTTGTTTATGAGCAACTTAAGGCTTTTCCTTCAATTAACTGCAGAGTCAACAAGGTTAACAGCGGTTACAAACTGACCTGACTCATTGCTTCAAAGCCAGACTGTATACTGATGCTGAAACTCTCTTCACTGTCTCCATCATCTGATTTTGACAAAATATTATTGATGTGATGGAAGACGTTGCTTTGATGGAGGAACTGGTGATCGGATTGCTTGAATTTGAGACTCCAGCATCTGAAAAGCATACACAATATATGAAATTATTTTCCTCCACAAATTCTGGAAATAGTTATTATTTTAAGAACTATTTAGTTAACATTTTAAACAATCTTAATGCTTGGGGTTAAAAAACAAAACTTAAAATAAAGTCACTAGGAAACAAGATTATTGCTAGTATTTTTGTCCCTTCCCTCTGCGGGGCCCACCCCCCCCACCAAAAAAAAATCTAGGTTTTTTTTTTTTTTTAATTACATCTCTTTGAAACATACATATTGGATCCATGAAGATCAAGGCTATATAAACAAGAAAAGGTGAAGAATTTGTTTTGTAAACAAGTGTCAAACCAACTACAAAAGCCTTTTGAATTTAGTTTTACAATTACATCCCGGTATAAGACATTCCATGCTTAAAAAATCTTTTAGGAAAAAAAAACAACCCTATTTTATATTTATTTTTTTCCTTCTGCTTTATATTTAAGAGCATAGTAAGGCAAATCCATCAGCCTATTTCTTTAAACAACCAAGAGTAAATTTCCTTCTACTAGGAGTGGGCTAATCTGAGGAGCTGGAGACAAGGTTCCCATTGTCAAAGAAGTGCCCATTCTCAGGCTGCCCTCTTTCGCTGTCAAGTTAGGTGATGGCCCAGAAGGAAGCTGGACACATGGGACCATCTTCCCTGGGATTCTCTTACACTCAATGTGGCCTCTTCCCTTTTGTTCATGAGCATCCATTCTCCCTGCTCTGTTTTCGGTGACACTTAACTCCTACTCCCAGGTGGCACTGAGGTAGGTTCTATCAGGCAGCAGAGGGGGATGAGAGACTGCTATAACTTATCACAAGTGACAGTTTGTCAAAATTATATCAAGATAACTACCCTCGGCATGTTTTGCAGAGGGATACATGGGTGCGAGACAAGAGGACATTTGGATCGAGATGCGGACAGCAAGGAGGGAGGCCCTGAGTACACATGTCAGAATGCCACACAGCCGTGACTCAAAAAGGGCTCTCCAGCCTTGTGTATGCTCAGCACCCCACACTCTGCTCTCTGGCACGCCTGAGGACTGCGACAGAGAATTGGGAATTACCGTAGGGCCATCTGCTGGAGTGAACTGCCGCTGGGGAGCGACATCATGAGATCGGAGATGGTCTGCAGCAGGCGGTGGAAGGTGTGTGGCAGCGGGTGCGCGGCTTCCCCTGCGATCACAATGTCGGAGAGGGGATGCTCACACACGCGGGTATCCTTCTCCTGGAGTAAGAGGGGAGAGACAAGTTATCAGACTGCTTTCCCCACAAAGAGTCGCTTAGAGTCTGATGTACTTTTAAGATAATTATGCAATAAAAATATCGTGTATACTAGAGTATAAGCCAACCTAAATATCAGCCACATAATTTTACCACATAAACTGCATTAAAAATGTGTTGAAAACTGGGCTTAAATATGAGCATATTTAGTAGGTCATAGTCTAAAACGGACTCCCAGTGAAATGAACTAATTCTGTTTTCTTATACTTTCCTCTTGTCCCACCATCATGCTCAAGGCTGTGTGCTCTTGTAAAGAGCCCCGGTGGCATAGTGGTTGTGCGCGGAACTGCGGCCCACTGGGACGGAGGTTCAATTCCAGCAGTGGGGCTGGGCCTCCTACTCCCACCACCGGAGAGCCGTGATGCCCAAAAAAAAAAAAAAAAGATCTACAAAGCCTTAGAAACCTTACATATAGGGTCACTGAGGGTTAAGATCCACCCAGTGGTTTCTGTTTTTCTCCTTACACCCCTGTGTGGTGCTCCTCCTTAAGCCTGTTTTTTCAGGGTCTCGAGTGCATTCCAGATGTGCTCACCACTGTATTTTGGCATCAGTAGATGTTGAGTGTTTCCCAAGTTCTGAAGCTAAGAATCTGTACAGTCCTTTGCTTCCCATGATTGGTTCGGTGCCAGGTGCTCTGGTTCCCACCTCATGAATAGTTAGGTGGAATGCTGGCTGTGCTCCAGGAAGGGTCACAGCTTAGAGCAGTCTATGGGTAGTTCTGTTGGGTCACCTGGGCTTGGCTAAGAGCTGGAACCTACTGGAGGTCAGCTAAGTACAACAACATGAAGCTTAGGCACTCTGCTGGCGTCAGCAGTTGGGCTGGTAGTTGCAAGGTTGGCAGTTTTAAGCCATCAGCTACTCTGTAGGAGCAAGACAGGCTTTCTCGTCCCACAAAGAGGGACAGTCTCCAAAACTCATAGAGGTGGCTCCACCCTGTCCTTAAGGGTTGCAGTGAGCTTTGGTTTGGTTTGGGGACATAAAGAGAATTTTAAAGCAAAATTTGAGGACTCTTTTCCCGTAGCTTCTTTTGATTTCCTGCTTCCCAAACCTGAGCTAAGTTAGCAGCTCTAGAAGTGGATTTGTATTTCTCTGCCAGACAAGATTCTCTTGGCTAGGGCTCTTTCCCCAGATGATGGCATTTACTTTCTAAAGTCTCTTGACCTCTCTCAAGGAGCACAGCCTCCGTAAGGTGTTTCCCAGAGCCTATTAGCAGTTGCTTATTGGGGCAGTTAATTCTGATACGAGCTGCTTCTTCAGAGATTTCAGGAGCATTGTGCTCATCACAAGCTGCTGCTACTTTTTTTTTTTTTTTTGGTGATAAAATATATGTGCAAGCACACTGTCACTTATCTGTCATGTAATTGTTTCATGATAAAGGAGTTTTAACAAAAAAATATGATTTGATGAGCAGCATCTTTATCATACTTAAGTCTTACATTAAATAGAATGAATTCTTTGTCCACAGTACTAGAATTTTATTCTTGCCCCCTGGTTATAGAACCCATGAAAGAGCTCACAGATCACTGTGCTGTCTGAAGCTGGAGCTATACTTCAGCATAGATACGGACAACATGAGCAAACAGCAAAAACATCTCACTTGTTCCGTGCTTTCTTTGTTCCCTTTATTTTCCTCATCTTCTTCTTCCTCTGGTTCCACCGGAGCAGGGGTCAGTGAAGCCACAAAATGCCACAGAATGTCATGGAGAGACGTTGTTTGTATGACATTACACAGAAGCCAGTTGAAAGCCTGAGTAAATTATGGGTGGAGGAGTTCACGATAAGAAGAGAATGTATCACAGGACTTAAAAAGCATGGGGCTTCTCTTACTCTTACTTAAAAACAATGTCAATTGATGGATTGAATTTCTTAAGGAAAGCTACTAGGGAAATCTGAAGTAATTTGAAAGAAAAGTAATTTGAGACAATCACTATTTCTCATCTTTGGTAACAGGCAAAAAGACGACTTGAGAAATGTGATGACAAAATGATTTTTTTTAAGCCCACTCTTTATGTAGAAATGCTTCAGTATTTTATTTACTCACATACATATCTTTCTGCCAGTTTGCATTTAGCAACAACAAAGAATACTTTTAAGCTTTACATAAGCAAAGTTTGACTTAATTAGATTTATACCATTCTCATCAATGGAATGACAAGTTGCTTGCTTCACACATAACCAAGAAGAAAGATATATTACATAATACCATGTAATATACAGCCATCCCAGAGACTGGAGGCTCAAGGCACAAGCAATTACTGGTCTAGCCATAACTTAAAAACTCTACTTGTCCAGGGCCCAATGAGATGCACCTTCTGAGTACAAAATGCTCTGTGTTCAAATGAGAGAGCAATACAAAGACAGACTGCACTGAAGTGATTCAATCTAGAATTCTAAATTCGTCTGTGTTCATAAACTTAGTTTAACTTTGACATTTTTATGTGAATCCTTGGTGCTTGCCACTGGTCAGTGGCTCTCAATGTGTCACAGTTTTTGCTTGGTAGGAGAGAGGGATCATTGGATAAAATCATTACATATTTGGATTACGCAGTGAAATACTAACTCTAGTCACACATACATACCTCCATAGCAAAAACTCGACAAGCAGATTTACGTAAGGCCTGTTTCATGGCTATTTCAAGGCCTTCTAGATCATGATGCTGTATGACAAAAGCTAACACTGGCCACTGGAAGTTCCTCTCTCCTTTGGATAGAGAGCTGTGGGCTGAGATCAGTCGGGAGAGCTCAGGAGATGGATGTCGCAAGAGAGAAGAACCAACTTCTATTCAAAAGAAAGAAAATCATTAACTTGCAGAAAGAGTGTACTAGATTAATTCATGTGGGATGAGATAGAACTAATCCTTAAACACTTTGTAAATACATTTGGATATTACTAAAATAATAGTGTTGAGTTTATTCTCTTAAAAATTCACCACCTCGGGCTGAGCCCCGGTGGCATAGTGGTTGTGCGCGGGACTGCGGCCACTGGGACAGAGGTTCAATTCCAGCAGTGGGGCTGGGCCTCCTACTCCCACCGCCGGAGAGCAGTGATGCCCAAGGGAAAAAAAAAATTCACCACCTCTTTTTAACATTTGAGATCAATCATAGTTAGTTCACACTTTATGCAAGAAGTGAAGCTAAGAAAGATGAAATGTTTTAACTTCTGGGAATTACACATGTATTAAGATATAGGGCCATTTGTAATGCAAGAATGAATCTAAAGTTCCTATTTTCTAAACCACTCTGAGAGCTAAGTTATTTATTTTCTCCTTCAAGGTAATGTCCATGTACCAGGCAGCATTTTCTGTAGCTCTCTACTGTAAAAGCTTCTCAATCACCTTAGAGGATCCTATCACCCATCTGGGGATGCTTAGCCACAACTTGACTAAAGAGCTGCAGAAGTGCACAGTCATCTTCTGATCACTCTTAGGCCAAAGACTAGCATTGTAGCTCATGGATGGTGGTGATCCATTCTCTCATATTACCCTCTTGACTTGCGTGTTTTATTTCTGAGGTAGAGTTCCCCAGCCCTAACTGGGAACTACGGAAATCAACTGGTTCCTATTACCTAACATTTTACTGTTTAAGAGCTACTTGTCGGCCACCCCCCACCCCCCCCCGCCCCAAGTTTTATCTTTTCTGAGTGGCAGTAGATTCCAGAGTTACAGGATTCTATGGGGTGGGGGTGGGGGATATTTGAGAATGCGAATCACTGCAAATGCTGCTTCACGGACACTTTGTGCAAGGGATAACCCCAGATGTCCAACAGGGGAGGTTTTACTAGGCCAAGTTATCCCTGCCGATTCACAGAAGGATCTCTGGATATCACTTTCAACCATAATGTAAGATTCTGAAAGGCACATCTGTGGATGTGTCACACTAGAAAGAATGGCGCTCATAGTCTAAAAAGGAATTTACCTCTTACCCTTCAGATATTAGATTGAAAAAGAATAACCACCAAGTAACTTCTAAGTGTAACAATTCTTTTTAGTTGAATCATTCAATCACCTTTTTCTCTTTTGTACTCACCAGTGTCTCCACTGTTAACTCTTCTCCGGGGAATGGCTTTAACTCGGGCAGGTAGAATGGAGTGCTGTTTATCGTATTCAGAAGCCACGACTGAGTATGATCTTTGGAAGACAGTCCTTTTTGCCAGGTCAGTATCAGTTATGGGACTTGTTTCCAGGCTACGGTAGCACAAGAATGACAGATTGGGAAGAAAATATAAAAGGTAGAGGTGCTCTAAATTTTATAATTGTACAGTTACACATGTAAATCTAGGTGTCAGGTGGAAAAACACAAGCAGAGATCAACTTGATAATTTCTCCTTCAATTAGAATTTGATCTTTTCAAATGAAGTATCATTTTGACTGACTTCAGAACTCTCACAAAGTTTTTATTAAGTACATTTCATTTTTTAAATGAAAAAGAAAGAAACACATCACAATGTTCTCAGCAACTCTTAGAATAAAAGGCACAAGGGGGTAGAGGAAAACAGGAACCTAACACTCAACTGTGTATGGAAGAGAAAGAAAATACAGAGGTATATAAAAAAGAAAACACACACACCAAAATAAACAAAAAACCCCAACAACTGATGACACACCAATTCCAACTCATGAAGGTTCCATGTGTATCATGGTTCAAGGGCAGATTTTAGGGAAGTACATCGCTATGCCCTGGTAGCCTCGAACTGGCCACTGTTCAGTTGGCGGTCAGCACACTAACCATTTACACTGCCTGGAGTCTCTAGCAAAGCCTTGGTGACCCTCGTGGGTTATGACTTGGGCTACTAACTATGGCTGCTCCATGAGAGACAATGAGGCTTCCTATTCTTTTGGGTGTAAGTCTTTCTTTCACCAAACATGGACCAAACAGCAAGGAGGAGCACACGGACATACCTTGGAGGCATAGATTTCATATTGCTCTCTGGTTCTTCAAACACATTCGGGCTGGCATCGGGAGTCACTGATATGTACGGGGCAGGGACAGATGTGGAACGTAGATACCTCATCTCATCCTGGAATAGGTTGTCATCTTGATAGCCCACAAAATTTTCATGGTGATGCCTGCATTAAGTCAAATCCAGGCATTGAACAAGGGTGCCAGTACAGAGCCATGCCATTTTTAAATCACTTTCATAAAAACCAGCACCTGTCAATCAGCAGTTAAAGGTGAAATATTAAATGACTCCAGAAGTGCACACATCAAAATAAAAGGCGGGAAGTTTCACACATAGATAGATGTTCTAGATTTTAATCACAACTACCCCTAATCTGAAACCTGGCTCCTTTCCTGTCCTTTTGTGACGGGATCCCACTTCCAGTATTTGGGGGAGTGATCCCATCAGTTAACTGGGTGCGTGGACCAAAGGAAAGCTCCCAATGTCGGAGTCACCCAGGGCTGTGAACACTGGCTTTCCCCGCACAACTGTCTTCTCTGATCCTTGCCTGTCATCACTGCTGAAGCTTCACACTATGTGCGACCTGGAATGAAAGACAGGCACTCCGTATGTTTTCTCAACATTTTATAATTCACTTTTTTCTCCGCCTACCTCTTCAAACTAACCTTAGCTAACCTAACTCCACTGAGTGTTCTCAATAAAGCTCAATAAAACTAAAGCTTGATTTCTGGATTAGTAACAGAGAGCTCTAGTACTTGCAAAGCAGTTCATGCATTTCTCTGCTTAAGATTCGTCATGGCCTCGCCTGGAAGGGATATAATCCAACCTGGCAGGGGCTTTAAAGAACCCTGTTACCTGGTCTGGGAAATCATTCCTAGTTGTATTTCACACATTTTCACAGCCATCAATGCTCTAACAAGCCAGTAATTCCTCATATGCATAATGTTATTCTATTTGTGTCTTCACATGTATGGTTTACTCTGTTAAGAATCCTTCATCGGCCTGACACACTTCCATTTATCCTTCAAAACTCGGCTGTAGTGTCAGATCCTCTGGTAAATGTTCCCTGGATCCCTTGGAAGATCCAGGTATGCCCTGCTGATCGTGCTTGACTAGCACCTGCTATGAGGTGGACTGACTTGTTGGCAGTGGCTTTTGTTCTAGTGAGTTTACATACAGTTCCACTGATGGACTCTTCACATAGGATCTTCAGTGTTTCTTTCACTCCCTAGCAGAGTATTAGCATGTGGAAGCTAGGATTTTTTAAAAAATCATTTTATTTGGGGCTCATACAACTTTTATCAAAATCCTTACATCCATCCATTGTATGCCAAGCACAATTGTACATTTGTTGCCATCATTCTCAAAACATTTTCTTTCTACTTAAGTCCTTGGTATTAGCTCCTCCTTTTGCCACTGCCCCCCCCCAGCTTCCCCCTCCCCATGAACCATTGATAATTTATAAACTATTATTTTTTTGTCATATTGAACACTGTCTGATATCTCCCTTCGTCCACTTCCCTGTTGTCCGTGTACCCCAGGAAGGAGGTTATATGTAGATCCTTGTAATCAGTGCCCCCCTGCCCTTTTTACTCCAGCTAGAATTTTCTTTATGCTCATCTTGATAGCTTCGGGGTCCACCACAATGCTGGTACCCAATTTTCATGTCTGTGTTCATTATATGAAGGAACACTTCAACCAACATAAGATTTCTATCTAAGAAACATGTCAGCACCTTTCAACTTTGGCATTTCTTACTATTAATCAATCAGAGTTTGCCTACCCCAAAGCGAAAAATAGGGAAAGTCTTCCTTTCTAAGACACAGTTTGCATTAATAATGAATATATGGGACAAAGTATTTACAAAGGTTTTTAACCCCTACTACCATAGAGTATGCCCCAAATCAAATGACAAGGCCACTCAGAAAATTGATTCCTAGAAGCGCCTTTGTTATGCAAGACTTCTTAAACACTACAGTGTGTATGTTTTAAGCAACTACTAAACTGCTCAACCCCCCCACCCCCCATCAAAGCCACTTCCATCAAGTCGACGCCAACGCACAGCAACCCCATCCATAGAGGGCTGGAGGCTGCCAGTCCCTTTGGGAGCAGCCAGCCTCTTCCTTCTACCTTGGAGCCGCTGGTGGCCTGGTGAATGCTGTGATTAATCGTCCATTGAGCACCTGGCAGTGCCACCAGGACTCTTAGGCATTGGCTCAACAACAATAACTATTAGCTCAAAGGCGCTTTTTAAAAAACAAGGCAAATACCATACATTCATTACCTAGCTAGAGTCTGCAGGTAGAGACAGGGCATCTTCACGGGCAGGTCCTCGGAGATGCCCTCCTTCACGCTGGGCAGCTGCGACTGGAATGGTTTCGTGGGGTGGTAGCACAGGAGGCTGGGCTCTGCGGCACTGCTCAGTGACAGCAGGAAGAGCGCGTTGGCTTTAATCACCTGGTGCGCTTCCATCGTGGGCAAGGCCCGGGGAGTCTTGACTTGCATTGGCTTCCTCCTGGACTGTTTGACCTGGCAAAGCCAAATGTCAACTTGTAGGAATCGTGCCTTTCTTTTATTGACAACTGTCAGATCTTAAGCCAAGTTGTTTGGATTTTGGGTAACAATAATTTAACAGTACAGGACTCGTTTCCAGACTAAAAGTAGCACAAGAATGTCAGGTCGGGAGGAAAATACAAAAGGGAAGGGATGCTCTCTACTTTACCATTGTTTGACATTAGTAAAACTATTTTAAAATGCCAGTCGTAGTGAAAACCAACATCAATTGAAGGCTTCTCTGACAGAAATCACTTTATATTGAATACCAACTATATTGATTTTCTCTGCTTGCAAAAACAAGTATACATAATCTACTTAGTACAGTCTATGTTTTCCACATGAAACCAAACTCACTGCAAATGAGTTGATTCCAACTCGTAGCAATGCTCGCAGATGGGGAGGAACTGCCCCTCCGGATGTCTGGGACTCAGACTCTGTGTGGAAGCAGGAAGCAGTCTTTCTCTCATGGTTCAGAACTTTCTCCCACGGGTTAGTGGCCCAACATAGACCCATGATTTTACCTATTTCTCGGCCCCCCCCCCCCCCACTGGGATTGTTACTAGTGTAAATGATGCTAAATTGCCACTAGTACTCCAATATACTTTGAGATTAAAGTAAAGGAGGGGCAAAAAAGAAGAAGCGCTCAGAGAGGGAAAGGTGAAGAGGAAGAGACGTGTGTATGTAGCGGGTGGACCATTAATAAAGAACTACACAATCAATACCAGGGGGCTTTAGAAACACCGTGGAGAAATGGAATGCAGGGGTAACACAATCTTCCCATGAGCTTTTTGAAGCTGCACTCCTCTCTGTCATTGAGTCAATCTAGACCACAGGTGTGTGGTCTTATCTTCTCCTGAACGCTAATTTATTTCTGTAATGAAAGGAGCTGACCCAGCAAAAGTACCCTATTTCAATTTCATTTCTATTATAGAAGCGTTTCTCTATGTAGAGCTTCTCTGATGTAATGACATGACCACAAAAGCATTTTTACGAGGCTTATCCACATCATTAACAACACAAGCCCACAACAGGATGAAAATACCTTCTCCCTGGCAGCAGCCTGCTTCTCACGGAGGTACTTTTCTCTACAGCGATCACATACCAGATACCAAGTGCTTCCTCCTAGGCCACCGTCACCACAGTTGCCTGCCCAGCCTCCACAAAAATGGCCAATGCTATTGTAGCCTTGTCCACCAGCATACCGGCCGCAACCTGGGGCATTACAAAAACAAATGTTCAGTGCTGTCCTTTCACAGTGCCGTGCACAGGGCCATCCTCCGAGCCACACATTCACCACAGACTGATTTTCTAAGAGAAAGATTTTTTCTCTCTCTTAGAAAATAAGCACGCTTGATTATAGAAGTATTCAACTAAATGGTGTCCGAAATATTAGTGGCAGTCTATTTCTAGACCAAAAGAGCAAAGCAAAAATAATAGAATGTGGACACATTTTTATTTACCAAAGTATGGTTACACAATTGAAATAGGCAGGGCTGAGTCCTGATGGCGTAGTGGTTATGCACGGGACTGCGGCTCACTGGGATGGAGGTTCAATTCCAGCAGCTGCTCCACAGGAGCAAAGGCTGGACCTCCTACTCCCACCACCAGAGGGAAGTGATGCCCCCTCCCCCCCAAAAAAACAAAAAAACAATTGAAACAGACAACAATAAAAACTGCTAAACATCTTCTGTGAAGAAGTTGATCATTTAAGAGATATATATATTTTAAAAAGACTTTAGGTATTTCACTTTCTATGTGTAGTGAAAACACTGCACAAAACTCATACATTTTAAAAAGTTAATCCACATAATGAGTGCGATAGAAATCTTAATATCTATCTAAGACATAGTCTTTTGATAAAACAAAAGGTATCATTTTCTTAAGAAGAG